>JASDQU010885019.1:0-16849 GCA_032191745.1 Picea mariana
AGGGTAAGAACAAGGAGGATAAAAATAATCCACATTCTGAGAAGACCAAAATACAACCTGTTGGCTTTATTTACCCTGTGGCTCTAGCTGACTGGGTTTCCAATCTTGTTCTGGTTAACAAGAAACAAGGTACGATCCACGTGTGCGTTGATTATAGAGACATTAATAAAGCTTCTCCTAAAGACAACATTCCTACCCCCTTTGTTGACCAGATCGTTGACAATTGTGCCAGAAGTGAAATCTTCTCTCTGATGGATGGTTTCTCCAGATATAATCAATTCAATATCGTACCCACAAGCCAACATAAGACCGCTTTTATTTGTCCTTGGGGAACTTTCACCTACCGGAAACTTCCATTCTGTTTAAAGAATGCCAGTGCAACTTTTCAATATGCTATGTCTTATGCCTTTCATGATATAAAGCACATTGTGCAGCCATATCTCGATAACTTACCAGCTCATTCCATGTGCCATGTAGATCATCCAACACACCTCCACGCCATTTTCCTTCGCTGTCGGCTTTACCATATACGATTGAATCCCCACAAATGTGTTTTTTGTGTAGAATTCGGTAAAATTCTAGGCTTTATTGTTTCACATCAAGGGATCAAGGTAGATCCTTTGAAGGTCGAGGTGATTCTCAATCTCCCTCCTCCTTCCTCACTTCGCCAGTTACAAAGTTTGCAAGGGAAGGAAAACTTTCTAGGTCGTTTCATCCCAAACTATGTTGAGTTAACTCTTGGTTTTACTCGAGTGCTCAAGAAAGGTTATGACTTTGTATGGGATACCACTGCCAACAAAGCATTCGACGCTTTAAAACTGACCTTAACTTGTACCCCACTACATTTCCCACCCGATTACAGTCGAGATTATTTCCTATATCTCACAGCCTCAGACTCTACCATTGCTATGGTTCTAGTCCAGGAGGATAATTCTCATGATGAACATGTCATTTATTATTTGAGTCGGAGTCTCATGACTACCGAAACCAAGTATTTACATGTTGAAAAATTGGCCTTGGTCACCATCCAAGCTGTTCAACGTTTCCGGCACTATATCCTTTTATGCAAGACTACTGTGATTTCCAACTGCAACCCTATGTAGCACATTCTTACATGCCAATTACTAGGGGGGAAATACTCCAAATGGATCATAATACTCCAGGAGTTTGACTTAGAATTTGAATGCACTAAGTCCAAGAAATCCTTGGTGTTTACTGAATTGATATGCAACCTTCCCTGTTCTGAGATGGAAAATGTAGCAGAGGATTCATTACCTGATGAATCCCTTTTTCTAATCAATTCCGATGATCTTTGGTATGGGGATATCATCATATATCTCCAGACTCAAACTTTCCAGCTCGATTTGTCTAGCACTAACCGTCATCGAATATGCTACCAAGCCCATCAGTACATTATCCTCGGTGATACTCTTTATCGCTGTGGGATTGAATCTGTTTTTCAACGCTGCCTCACATTTGACGAAGCTGAGAAAGCTCTGAATGAATTCCATTCTGGAGCATGTGGTGGTCATATGTATGGGTATGCTACTACCCAGAAGATCTTACGAGCAGGGTGTTTTTGGCCTTATTTATTCAACGATTGTACAATATATGTCCAAAAATGCCACGCTTGCCAAACCTACAACAACAAAATACGATCACACCCTTCTCCTCTACACCCTGTGGTATCCGTTGGTCCTTTTGCGAAATGGGGTATCAATTTCAAAACATATCAACCTCACTCGGTCGAGGGGCATGGATACATTATTGTAGCTGTAGATTATTTTATGAAATGGGCCGAGGTGATGCCAACATTCGGTAATATCGGAAAGACTGCAGCATTATTCATATTCAATCACATCATTTCTCTGTTTGGTGTTCCTTAAGCTATTGTTACTGATCACGGTAGTCACTTTAGAAACTTCATGATGTTTGAACTCACTCAAAAGTTGGGTCTTCGCCATGAAAACTCAACACTCTATTACCCATAGGCCAATGGCTACGTTGAAGCAATAAACAAAGTTCTCATTACCATGCTTCAATGAATGATAGGGATTCACAAAAAAATTTGGCACACGATGTTGTTTTCAGCATTGTGGGCTCACCAAACATCTGTTAAGTCTGCTATTGGGTTTACACCTTTCCAATTAGTTTATGGTCTAGAATCCATCTTGCCGATTAAATGTGAGATACATTCTCTAAAACTAGTCGTCTAACTTCTCCCAAACACTTCTATAAAAGAAGAGCGTCTGTTGTATCTCATGAAACTAGATGAAACCTGTCACGATGCCACCCTAATTATAGAAGCCCAGAAGAAATGCGTCAAAGCCCAATATGACAAACATGTCAAGCCACGTGTTTTCTCTGAAGGTGATCTGGTTCTCCTTTATGAACAAGATCGGGATATTCTAGGAGCAAAAAAATTTGAATCTATGTGGCGAGGTCCTTATATCGTCAGATGAGTGTTGTAGAAAGGAGCTTACGAGTTGGTGGACTATGAAGATATCCCTTTGAGTGAACCCAAAAATGGGTTGTACTTAAAGAAGTACTATGCTTAAGATCACTTGTGCATGAGTGCTTGTATTTTATTATATCATACTTTTTGTGTGTTACTTTAGTATGCTTTTTCGTTATTCGGTCTCTACCCTTGACATCTTATCTTGTGTTGTGCTTGGTTTCTAGATGTTGGAGTCTTCGCTACCCCACATTGGCTTCACCGATGGCACTAGTCGTAGTACTCATAACCTTGCTTCTGCTGCATGGGAAATTTACGCACCTACAAATGAACTTATCAGTCTACAAGGTGTGTGCCTTGGTCGTGCAACCAATAATATCATAGAATATAGTACCATCATCGAATTTTTGATTGATGCTATTTTGCTTGATATCCACCACCTTGTTATACGACTCGATTCGCAACTAGTAGTACTACAGTTAAGTAATGTCTATGCTATCCAAAGTTCTACTTTATTATGGGTATATTTACGAATTCGCCTCTTGGAAAGTTATTTTGATTATATCAAATATCAGCACATTCCTAGATGTCTAAATACATTGACTAATGCCTTAGCTAATTATGTGTTAGACAGACATTTGGGACATTTATGAACCAATCACACATCACATGTATTATACAACACAAAATAAGCCAGTAGAAGTTGTATATATGTATATAACGATCAAAAGTTTTACAAAAAATTTATGTCCAAAGATCAAAATATCAGAATATGAAGCCCATATCTTCCACAAAATAGCATCACGAATGACGCTCACGATAACATACAACTGCTCGGGCTACCCTATGGAGCAGTCGACTAAGAGACTCGGACATGCCCACAGTATGGCATTGATAATGTCTTTGGATCTCCCCAATAGCAATGTCAGGGACATCCACAGTCAACCCCTCTAAGTTTTGTTCCACTGCCTCGTAGTCCTTAGCATCCCATATTGCCACTGGAGCCACTTATCCTCGCCTCTGAATGGGAGATGTTCCTGGAGGTCGATACAACCCCACATCTGTGTCATCAAAAGAAATTTTTTGATCGGTCCTTGGATAAACATAAAAACATTTTATATAATAAAATTTGCAAAAACATTAAAAAAGAAAAAAATGTGTACTTCTCACCCAAGTCACCCCACTGAGCATCCTCAAGCAGGACCAAATCAGGATCTCCTCAGAAATCTAAACCGACATATGCGTAGTCATCGATCATCATCATTTGGGGCCTCAACCAATCAAAAAATGAATCATTATACTTGATTATAGGCCCTGCTACATGCCAATCCATGAGGTTACACCACCTTAGCATCCTCGGATCCTGTGGGGCCGGTAAACCCCAATCTACCTGTAGTCGCAGCAGTGGGACCCTCTTGAGGAAGAATGACATGAAAAGTGACCTGTACCCGAACTGCTTCAGGTCACCCCTTCTACACTTTGTCAATTTCCTTTTCATGCTTCAAAGAACTACATCTAACTAGTTAAAGACTCGAGGCTCTATGCACTCTATTGCATATTGGAAATAGCTCTGAAGAGCCATGTGCAGAGCCGCACTCCCAACCATGCATGCAATGGTAAACAAGATATTCCGTAGGGTCAAATCTTGGACCCCCCAGATGGTGACCTTACCCTTGCTTCTCTCGGCCTCAGGAACATAATATCGACGAACATACTCGCTCATAGGAAGTTTGTCGCCTCTACCTCTGGTCAGAGTAGCATGGTATCCACATCGTGATAACCCCATCAAAAAATAGATATCCTCTATATCTAGTGTCAGTGTGTGGACCCCTACATGAAATAACTGTTGATCCACATCCCACATGTGGACCAGGTACTCTAACAATCTAAGTTGGGCTCTCATGCCCGGAATCCTAAAAAATTTTAAGATCCCACATTCCCGGAGGGCAATGACTGTACCCAGATCATTCCCAATAATGGAATCATCTTCCTCATGTTCTCTTTCCCTCCATTCCAACATCGTGATGATCAATACCTGCAATGGAGTCATGAGAAGGAAGTCAGCAACTCATTTTTAACCTCTTAAATAAATTTTTATTGAGCAAAACCACACACCAAAATCTATTTTTCGGCCCTCGCAGGTGAATCTTTTGCACAGTGCGAGATTATTCAAGGTGCACTGAAGCCCACCTGCGAAAATATTAGATTCTCATAGATCCCGAATGGCCTGTCTGTGAGAATTCTTAAGCGCACCTACCGACCCTAAAATGGACTCAAAACTCTAAAATTGCCAATAAAAATCAAAAGTAAACCATGGAAAAGTTGGAAAATCAGGAGATTGCCTCGTTGGTTGAAACCTTTTGTCGAATGATCGCTTGTGCCTCCCGCAATCGAGCAAATAAATTTGGGGAAAAAGGAGGTGTGTTGGACAAGTTTTTGGCAAAGTAACAATGAAATGGTAAAAATCCCTTTTACCCATATTTATTCACCCTTTTACTATTTTTCAATGATTTTTATATTACTTTTGTCTAAAAACCTATACCCTAATGGTTTTGTGAGTATGGTTTTTTGCATATAGCTGACCTAAAAGTCCAAATGACAGTATACGGAATTTTTTTCTCTTTTTTATATTTGTCACGTGAACGAATACCTTTTTAGGTTTTTTTAAGGAAAACCTCGAGCTCAGTCTTCGTTCTTTCTCACGCTCAAAAATACCTGAGAACATAACCGAGTATACTTTTGTCATCTTTTCGTACTCGTAATGGTAACACAAAAATGACGAAAACAAGGGAGTATCCTTTAAGCTCTTTTCATGCTCCATAAAACAAAAAGATTGTCCAGCGATCTTGTTCTTTTCACGCTCGTAAAAGTATTTGAAAAAAATGTTCGATGGGCGATAGTTTATCACTTTTTCAGTCTCATCGAACTAATTTACAAAAAAGGAACTGGGAGAGTTTCTCTTTAAGTGTTTTTCAGACTCTCAAAAAATGAAAACAAACCGAGTTTTCTATCTTTGGACTCGTTAACCAAACATCGAAAGGCCCTTACGGGACTAAACCACTCCTTCTTAGGGTTTGTTAAACATACTCTGAGGGACTCGTCTGAAGGATGAGCTTACATCAACAAGAATATGTTATCCTCCTCAAGATTGTATAAAAATAAAGAGGTACTCGCCAAAAATGGTGGGGGGGATTTTGGGAAAGGGATATGTTTTAGTATTTGTATTAGTGGCAGTAAGTGTCTCTCTTGAACATGACACTCTATGTTCATCAATTGCATCCAAGTTGGGAAATCGATTTGTCTCTCGTCTGACTTACTACAGGGTCATATCTTGGGTCGTCTTTGAGTCAATGTTGCCAAGACCATTGTCGTGTCGTTCATATGTTCAAGAGAAGTCCAAACAAGCCCTCCATTGAGTCGGCCATCTGTAGTTGTCCATTCTTACAGTGTCATCCTTCCCTATGTCCGTTTCAAATCACATTCGTACTTTGAATTGCCCTCAAAATCTGTTACTTATTTCGTGTCATTGATGCGGGATACATAAAGGCCCTCCTATGATGAGTCTTTTTCCGTCGACTCCAACTCATTATCCGGGAATAAGACTTATAAATCATTTAGTACCTTAGAACCTGCATGCCTTAATGGCAGGTCTCTTCACTTTTGAGCGAGGTTTCACATCATTGATCCCTGATAGAGAGATTCTTCCAAGTGTTCGACTTTAGCACATTCATTCACATTCGTTCGGACTGTACTTTGGTACCTTGAGAGTCATTGACATCAATGATGATTTCCCTCACTCTTTTTAACGGTTTTCATCAATGACCGGTAATCAAGTGGTTTCTACCATGTTCAACTTCAACACATGTAATCACATGGCTAGATTCATACTTTTAGGTGACGAGATTGAAGACCCTGAGTCTCATATTTTTTATCCAGGCTATGATGGAGTATGTATGATTTGTATCAACACATAGATCCACTTTGTATGTCGCATGGCTATGTCTTAATTTGAGTCTTCTCACATAGATCCACAATGTATTTCTGGTGGCTATGTAGCATTTTGACGACATGGATCCACGATGTATTATTGGTGGCCATGGCCTACGTTTATGATTTCATTCATTTGTGATCTGAGAATGGGAATGCCTACCTCATAAATGGTATTATATTATGCAGATGCTTGGTTGTTTACAGGTTTTTGATTAGGTGTGCTCCTTGTTTCTGACACACACACGCATTTTACAAAGTATTTCGGCTATCATGAGTTCTAGCCTCATACTTTGGGGGGCATTCTGTTACACTTTTTTTTGGTCACTCTAGTGATGTCTCTACAAGTTATGTGTCTAGGCTCTCATGAAGACCTTTTTCCTGAGAAAAGTAATTGTTGTCTTATTTTAAAAAGCATATTTTTAAGATGAGTTCGCAGGTTGTCTATGTTATAGGGTGTGAAAATCCTTCATTCTCGTAGGCAACCCTATAATTGGAGTGTGAACTGTTCGCAGTCTTCTCTATAGGTAGTGGTGCGAACCTGTTTCAAAGCTTGGAAAAGAGAAGAGGTTATAAAGGTTCTAGAAGGGAATCTTCTAGAAAATGAGGTGGCATTCACATGGTTGGCATCCTACTGACTTCTCATATTTACTGGGATCATTCTCATCCCTTTAACCATCTCTCTTCTCCTATGTAATGAAAGGTTTCTCAAGGAATAGGTTAAGCAAGGTTGAATGGAGAATTGATAAAAGAATTGTATGAAGAACCATGTTTGGATTGAAGCTTGAAGGCTCTATTTGTCTATCAAGTTGTACTGAATCTTCTTCATGCAAGTGTAGAGAAAGTGTGTGTGTTGGAACCAAGAACCACTCAAAGGAATCTTATGACATCAAGGCAATTTGGTTGCATCTTCTACTTTCATATAATACAATACAACGGCATGTCCCTTTCCCATAAAATCACTCTTATTTTATTGCATAACTCCTTGATCATATGCATAGGTTGACATTAAATATACTTTCCTATCTTCACTTTGGTTGGTTTGTGTTGTCTTGGACCTGATCTCACAAGAGCACTGGAGCGAAGTACAAACAACAGAGACCTAAGGAAGCGATATAAAGGTATATCACACATTCCTTCTTGGTAGTAGATTCAATGACTGCAACTTAGAGAAAGAGTCATGTCATGTCCTGCTTTGTTCTAGATCTAGGTGGATCTAGGGAGATCTGTTAGTGTCCGCATATACCGATTTATCCAATAACAGTCGTGCACCATCACCAAGGTTGTGGGGGATAATTATTTTGAGCTCAACATTTCTCCTTTCCTTGGCCTGCACCTAGTGTTCAACGTGGATCTCCTTCGGCCTTATTTCCCACCATTATTGGACACCTCAGAAGTAGAAGAACAATTGACACCAACAAAGCTCAACCTCGACTGCATACAAAAGGCATCCAGTGATCAAATTATGGAAACGTGGATTAAGGGCACTCGACAGAAAAGGATATAGCTTTATCGATTCGTCAAAGAAGGGCAGCTCTTGCACCAAGGCAAGTGACTCACCCGTGGCCAAATTCAGTATAAATTTCCTCATCTGATGGGGGAACTCAACACAATGGATACCATTTCTTCCTAAGGAGGGAGGATTGATCTAGTTGGATTTCGGTGTCCACCCATCTTTTCCAACTGGCTCAAAACCATTTTCTGGTAATTTTGGTAATTTACTATTTTAGCAGTTTTTTCGAGTCATGAACTTCCAGAGCCGTTTTGAGGCCCTAAATGACGTTTTTTGGGAAAACAGTGAGAAACATGCAAAATCCTTAGATGTTGCTCACAAAAAAATTGTATTCCTCGAATATATATTTCTAACGACATATTGAGCATGTCAAACGGAGATCATATGCAAAAGTTACAACCCCGGGAAGTTGATGTACTAACTTACCCAAACGGGGCCCACATGAATATTGTCACTTCATATCCTAGGGTTAGTTTTTTAGATGTCTAGGGTTTTTGACATTCCTATTTATTGTAAAAAAGCCTTCAGAGCCTCATTCTAACCATTTTTCTTGTGAATGAGTACAGTCGTCACATCTCTTCTCAGAGATAAGTGACCACCATTCTAGCAAGCTTGTTTTCCGCTGCATTTTACAGTTTCAACTTATTTCCTTATTGAATAGAAAACCAGTTTAATTGTATCTCTATTATTCTGTGTTAAGCATCTGTTAATAATCTGTAGTCATTTCGTTGTGCTCATAAAATATGGATCAATTGTACTAGAGGACAGATGGCATCCCTGTATGGTGATGAGGTTAACTATGGTTTCATCCCATCACATGGGTGGGATTTCCTCACATAAGAATAGTTCTTGGAATGTGAAAACTCCTCTCCTTATCACTCTAGTTGGAAGCTAGACAGTCTTCTAGAGGGAGTTGGAGTTAATGCTACATGATTGAAGTATGGATTCCTTCCGGCGGGTGTTATTTTGGATGGTAAGTCTTTGGACAGGGAAATGATAGGTAACTCCCTTCATTTGGATCCTCTTTTTTCTGGTTATCCCTCTTCTGCAAAGATCAAGACAAGAAATATTGGTAGTTTATGAGGCAAAGAAAGGAAAAAGGAAATAGACATTGGTTTTTGAGGCCATGGGAATAAGAACAACGCTTTTATGAGGAAAAATCCTTCTAACTGCATTAGTGAAAAATGGAGTCCTGTGAAAATGGTGGTCGATGAGGATATCGCGATAGAGGAAATCACTCACCTAGAGGGTAAACTTCTGGTTGGAAGATTTAATAGGAAATCACCTAGCTTATTGTCTCTCCAATCATGGATTGACCAGAAATGGAGCCCTCTGCTGGGATAGATTCCTGAAATTTATATTTTGACAAGGGTTTGGGCTTCTTTTATGTTTAAAGATAAAAAATATAGTGTGGAACTTCTCCAAAAATGTTTCTCTTAGGGCTCGTGAAGTTTGTTTCTAAAACCCTGGACGATGGACTTTGATCCATCAAGAGAGTCAGTTTCAGTCTTGAAATTCTGGGCAATCTTTCCAGGTTTTCCCCTAGCTTTCTGGACAAGGGGGGCTCTAGAGACTATCGAAAATAAACTAGGTAATTTGTGGGTCTCGATCCCAATTGGGCGACAAAACATTATTGACGTTGGGCCTGGATCTAGATAGAAGTAAATGCATGGGAAGGCCTAGTTGGGATCCTTTACATTATTTATAGGGATGTCACTTGGCATAAGAAAGTGGACTATTGAAAAATCCATTTTTAGTGCCATGGGTTCCATGAAATTGGCCACCTAAAGTCCAAATTTTCGAAGCCAGCCTCCACAAAAATATGGAGAAGGAAGTCCATGTTGATATTATGGTAGCTGCGGGAGGTATTTACCTCCACGTGTAAACCTTACGAGGATAGAATACTCCAGGAAGCAAGAAGAAACTCTAATGAGTTGGTTAATACCCCTAGAATACTTGTCGGCTCAAGAAGATAATTTATATTAGGTTATTAGCCTCTAAGAGAAGAAGTCGGCCATAAATAATAATATATATTGAATAGAAAGATACCCAGAATGAGAAGTCTGCCCAGGCAGTTAGCCTGAATTAGTATAAATACAGGAGGCCAATTCTCATTCTGGCAGGCAGTCTCAGAATTGCAAAGCAGCAACTTGTGTGCATTGCGGTGCCCAGTTTTGTGCGCAGGTTTCAGGAGAGCTATCGGTGCAGCTGCTATAGCTAGTAGTTATGTTTTGGTTTGGAATATCTCTTGGCTAGGGATTGGACTATCTGATCAGCTCTTGTTGGTGTGCTATCCTTGGGGAAAGTTGCACTACCCTTTGTTTGGATATCTAGCCTAGGGTTTTCTTTTGGAGTGATTCTCTATCAAGGTTAAGGTGTTCGAAGGGTGGCTTCGACCTATGGTTGGGTGACAATAGAGATATTGTCAATGGTAAAATGAGCACATCCATTATATTCTTACAGGTTATGGGCCCACACCTCCTTCACTCAGTCTAACTGCTAGAAGGAAACATAGCTATAAGGATGTTAAGCTCGTTGAAGAACTGTCACTAGGGTTTCTAGCAGGAGCAGTCGCCATAGCACTATCACTAGGGTTACTAGCAGGTGCAGTTGCAGAAACCCTAATCCTCTTGTTGAGGCACCTTAAGTGAAGGAATTGACCTAATCTCTGGATAGATCAGTGCACCCTAGCCTAGCGCATCTCCTAGTACTCTCAGCAAGCCAAGATGTAAAGTTTGAGTTTTTGGTCAAATCTAGGGTTTGACCAAGTCAAAGCATCCATGGCTTATTCTATGAAGTCAGAGAACAAGTTAGATTGAGATTCTAACTTCAAAGTGTGGAAGACAAGGATTGACCTCATCCTTGCCAAGAATAAAGTGTTGGATATCATGAAACCAGAGTTTTAAGAAGGAGAAGAGAAGGAACCGCAGAACGTTGCAGCTATGGAGAAGTTCAAAGATAGTGACATCAATGCTATGAATATCATAGTGGAATCTATAAAATACCACTTGATACCCTACATCTCCCATCTTGACTCATCGAAGAAGATGTACGATTCCCTAACAAATCTCTTCTCAGTCAAAAATATTGGACAAGTAATGAATCTGAAGAATGAGCTCTGTGACATGAAGATGAATGATGACAATAATATAACATCATACTTTGTGAGAATATCTCAGTGAAGAGATCAAATACAAGCTATTGAAGAGATCATCTCAGAGAAGGATTTGGTAAACATAGTACTCAATGGTCTTCCCAAGACGTGGGATGTATTTGTCGCAAGCATGAACACAAGAAAGGAGTATGTGACATTTGAAGAACTTTGGACTTGTTGTGCTCAAGAAGAATCAAGGATTAGTGCAAAAGAGAAACCCCAAAAGAAGTATGATGATCAAGCCTTCACAGAAAGATTCAAGAACTTCAGGAACAAAAGGAAGTTTGGTTCAAAGAAGAAGACAAATCAAGAGAAAGATATTTCATAAATACAATGCTTCAACTATAGAAAGTATGGCCACTACAAGAATCATCGTCCCGAGCTAAAGAAAAGGAAGGAGAAACACGAAGCATCAATTGTCAAAGAAAAGGAACCTACAAAGAAGACTAAGAAGGATGAAAGAGATTGTTAGGCTTTTTATATTAATGATTTTAATTACCTGAAAACACTAAATTGTCAGACCAGGGCAAGTAAACTTAGATTTTCTACACTATATGTGTGAGTAAGATTCTAATTTCTACCTAAATGTTATTCTAAAAAGAAAACATAAACTTATTCTTATAAATTGAATTCTAATGAGTATCTTAAAACTGATCATATCTTGTCTAATTAATCTAGGAAATGGAAATAATTCTAAGTTAATTAAATTTAAATGTACTTCTATTCCTAATTCAAAGAAATCATCCAATGTTATTTATTTCAATTCTACCATTAACTAAACACCTAATCATAAAAGCATCTACCTTGACTATAAAAGAAAGAACATTTAAAAATCTTCTATTTAATCTAAACACCAAGAAATAAATCGAATTTAAGAACTCATTAATCCTATGATAAATGTAATGATCATTTTTCTATTGTCTTCTACTTTAATCAAAATCCAAATTAAGTCTATTGAATGGAACAACCTGTGTAAAAAGAGTCTACAGAAACTAATTCAACAACTAAAATATGTCACATGATAAAAGTTTTACTGGATAGAAACTAACATTGAATCATTCTAGAGTTTATCCTAATTCTAATCAAGCGAAATCTCAACAAACAGTGTCTAAATTTGTCCTAAAAATATGAATCTAAATCTTCCTGAGAAAGGAAACTGAAACAATGTAAAAAAAAAATCCTTTTCGACTGAGATCACTATGCTATGTCTAATCTTGCAATTTAAATTCTATCTAAATTTTGAAAAAGATGAAAATGTTCTATCAATGCATGTGCAAATCTATTCTCTACAATAATCTATTCTATCAATGGAAATTATCCTCAATAGAAACCTATGAAGAGTAATCTTTAATTATCTATTCTAAGTACTTAATCAAATTAAATCGTTGCTTCTAAGCCAATATTTCTCTATCTTTGTTCTAAATCAAGATTAATCTAATAAAATTGAAACTAATCAATGTCCTTCTTTACCCTATAGATATCAGAAGCTTCCTCAAACCAAACCACAATTGAACTACCCTGAAAACAGAGTAAATCTGAGTTTAAACTAACTTCAAATCATAATTAAACTAAAACTTGAAAACAAAGTAAATCTAAACTAAATTAAAAGAGTTAAATCAATAATTGGATTGTTCATTAAATTCTACGAATGGCAAACAACTAATTCCAATATTCGATGATCTATGGAATAATTCCAAACTAAAAACGAACTAAACAAAAACGATTCAAGTCAGAAATTAACAAAACAATTTCAAATTAAAAACTAACACACAGATTTTAAAACTGGAAATGAACCAACTACAATATAGAGAAAGGGAAAGTGAATTGAACCTATTGGCGGGCCCAACCAAAAGGTGCAATCGCTTTAAAATGAAAGTAGAACTAAATCAAATCACTTCATGCATAACTATATCATTCCTCATGCTCCATAATTTGAATATTAACTCAATTCATTAACAGAAAAGATAATATAACGCACAGTTCAGGAATTGTATTATCAGCAATATCACAAAACACGGTTTCTTCAGTGATTCCTGACATAGAGAGCAACCAAGTTTATATAGATCCTCCCTACATCTACAATCGTGAATCCAAAAATAGACTTAGACATAGGTACATTAATTGAGCGAATCTTAGATCCAAAAATAACTCAAAGTTTGTTAAAATTAAGTTCACAGCTTCATGACACGAATTGTCAAGAAGTGTGAACTATGAAATAGAGATAAAAATAGTAAAAACCAGTTCTATAATTCCGCTTTGAGTCATCACATTCTATTCTCTCGAGATTAATTTGAGATTTGAAATCTGAACTATAACTTGATCAATCATATGAATCGGAATTGGCATTCCAATCTGGCAATATCGTGAAAATCTTTGACATCTCCATTAAGTGAAAGTCAGTACTTGGTACTGATAAATCTGATTCAAGGAAACAAGTACCTAACTCATTCAATGTTAGTATCAATATCAGTTTAAAGTATTAAAATACATTAAAAATAACTTAAATCATATGAATACCTTGAATGGCTCCATTTAGGGAAAAATGATGTGAAATGTATCAAGGTAAGGCCAGAAAGGAATGATACTAGATATGGAATGAGGGTATATATGGCATAACATAGACAAAAATATGGTCAAAATTGGAGACTAAAATTTCCCCAAGCTGAAGACTTTGCCTATCCTCAGGCAACAAAAAGGAAACAAACTAGGATTCATCATAGTGTTGCAGCAGCTACAACCAACATTTGCAATCCCTCTTGTTTCTGCTTCTTTATGTTTTTTATTTCCTTTTTGAGAACCCGATTAATGATAATGTGCTTCTTGGCAATCCTCTGCAATCTCTTATTCTTCTGTAAAAGAGATATATTTCTCTGTTTTAATCGCTCTATCTTTGCCAAGAAGTGAGCTTGTCTGAGCTTCATAAGTTCATTTTCTATTTTTATATGTCGATCCAGTATGTCATATTCATGTAACTTTTCTTTTAACCTGTTATTCCTGTTTTTCAATCGAACAACCATTGGTCGCAAAAATCTATTGGAAGAGATTTCACAATAAGATTTGAATGTCTCACAATGACCTTGTTTTGTTTGAGGGCTAGATTCATGAGTGAACTCATCGGGTTCTTGAATAGGGGTATCAACTGGTATTTCAACTGGATTGTCCTGCACAATTTCCTCTGGCACATTTTTTTGTTGGTTGATTTCACAAACCTTTCCAATCAATTGAGAGAGATTCCATGTCATCTCAGAAGATTCTAGAGCATCCTCATGATCAATCATACTCTTCATTCTTTCTTGTAATGGATAACTAGGCACAGAGTTATCCATATTTTAAAATGTGCATTTATGTTTAGGGTTCCTTCTAGGTCTGACAATGAATTGCTCGAGCTCTTCCACATCAATAACATTTTTATCAGTCGGAGAAGAAATCTGAGCTTCAATATTTACATCTGTATGGACAACATTTTCTACTTTTTCACGGCTAGTTTCCAAACCCTCATAACTATGGGCATCAAACGACTGCTCAAAGACAGAATTACCATCATCAACCTCAATATTACAATCTGGTGTATACTCAGGATCATGACAGACTTTGGCTAGGGTTTTAACAACTTTCTTCTTAGAATTCGACTTCCTCTGTTTAGCAATTGACTCAGGGGTTTTATCCTTATAATTTTAAGAAGCTAGAGTTTTTAGAACAAACATATCTCAAGATTCCTGTTTGTGGGATAATGTGGTCTTAACCAGAATTTTTACAAGACCAAAATAAAACAAACTGCCCCTAAAATCCTTTTCTTTATGAACTTGTTCTGACATCCTCTTCAAACTTTTCAATAGAAAATAAGGGATTTTCAAAATATGGTTACCTTTAAAATGCAGTAAGAGTCGAGCATGACAAGGGAACACAATCATGTACCGACCTTCACAGGTGAGGTAGCGTTGAAGTATGGATAGCAACGGAGCCCATTTTGGTTCTAACCAAAACCTCGAGGTGGCTTCTGACCATTGTAATTTTCGATATTGGGGTTGCAGGAGCTGTGTGCAGAGATTTTTGTCTATTGGTCATCCCTTCATCTATCTCTGACCAGTACTAGGTAACTGTATTGCTTCATAAATGAACTTCTCTGTGACTTCAAATTCCAATTCACCTACTTTAGCTAGTCAACCATGAAAATGCAGAGCGAATTGAAGTGTAATCTTATCATCATACCTGTCAAATATCTTGAAGAACGACTCCCAACCAGCCTTCTGAAAGATAATCTTAGTGACTGCATACTCAGGAAGAGCCTCCAAATCTGCATAAGTCTTGGGTTCGTGATGATTGGCCACCATGATGCTACTCAGTATAATAGGAAAGGTTCAAAGGTAGGCAAAGGAAGTAGATGATATGAATAGAGGAGTAGACCATTAAAATCTAAGGAGATAACATTGAAATATGCCTGGGAGATAACATCGAAATATGAGTAGACCATTATTTATGAAATAGGTCGTGTAAGGTATTATGGAAATATGTTTTGAATGTCGTGAGGATCAAGCGCATGTGAAGGAATGATAACGGTCATACTTCTTCGTTAAAACATCATTTCAAATGAGTCGGTATCAAATTCAGGCATTATATAATGTAGTTCATTCTTCATGACACGAAGTGTCAAGAAGAATTGAACTTAGCATTTAAGTACAGATTATACTCATTATAAGAAAGGGAAATGATGAATTAACACATGAGAAAAAAAAATGACATGGAGTATCGAGGCAGTCATAATTCAAGTTATTAATATGTATTTTAATAAATTAAACTAACATGAAACTATACTTACCTAAGCTCGATTACTTACTCCCTGTTATGTTGTGTTTTTTACTGCAAAATTTTGAAACCAATTCTGAATTTGAAGAATGCCAAAGATGTAACTGGAATCTATGCTGTTGATATCCACTGTGACTGATTAATTCTGACTTGTACTAACTGGTATTGAGAGAATAAATAAAAATCTGCAAAGAAATATGAACTGAAAATAACTGCAGCAAAGACATCCTGAACAAGGTAGAAAACAAGCCACATGTCGAGCTTCAAGCTCTGTACTTGGAAACTACTGTAGCTAGGCAGGTGCAATAGAACCTTGTTGAGATATCAAAAAAAAAAATCATGTCTTTGAAGCAAACTAATTGTTGGCTATCCCTGAACCTGTCTCCTTTTTATTCCTAAAGGGAATCAACCAAAATCATGTCTTCTACAACAACTTCAAAGCTTTAACCCATGGTACAATTCTTATTTGTGTGAATGAATGTTCTAAAGTTGAACATAAAAAGAAATCATTGCATTACCGGCCATTAAGGTATGTCGTTAACCAATGCGAGAGAACCCACCATTGATGTCAATGGGCCTCAAGGTACCTATAGTACATCTTAACAGGTACGAATAAAGGTCTTGATGTTGAGTCATCTGTAAGATCTATCAACCAAAAGACATTAATGTATCCCCATGGTTGTTAGCAAGGAAATCTGCCATTAAGGCATGCAGATTCCAGGGTACCTCTAATCTCAACTCCAGATAAGGTGTTGATGTCGATGGATTGAGACTTGTTGGAAGGTGGACCTTAATGTATCCCACATCATCCAACGCAAGTGCAAATATAAAATTTGTAGAAAATGATTTGGTGAAACAATAATTACTTAATTGTGGATTTTACAAGCCCAAGTTAGTATATGTTCGTTGCTTTCTCATGTTTTGAGATTCTGAGAAA
>JASDQU010885019.1:17165-33628 GCA_032191745.1 Picea mariana
CTAAAAACAACATATCAACATATCCAAAACTCATAAAAAAAAAAAAAAAAATTCAAATTCTTTCTAATTTTTATTTTTATTATTTACAAAATTTTGGAACAACAAAAAAAATGATCAAGGATTAGCAAGAGGAGAAGACTCTTCTTCTACTATCTTTATTTCTGGTTGTTTAGACATTTCCCGTAGAAAATCATCTCTAGACAAGGGTTTGTGATATACTTTTAATCGATGTCCATTTACTACAAAGGAATTTTGAGAACCATCTATGGTCCTGATTCTAACAGATCCATTATCAAAAACGGTTTCCACTTCATGAGGTCCCAGCCATCGTGTCGTAAGTTTTCCTTTAAAAGTTTTATATTTGGAATCAAATAGCAATTCCCAATCCCCTGGTTGAAACTGTTTCTTCTTAATGTATTTATCATGCCATTTGCTACGTTGATTTTGTATGAGGATAGTTCTTTGAAGAGCATCTTGCCTAAATTCTCCCAATTCATTTAATTGCATAACTCTCTGTTTCTATGCCTCATCCAAATTTAAACCCAATTTTGTTGTTATGTGGAAGGTATGAATCTAAAATTCTATGGGAAGGAGAATTTTCTTTCCATATACCAATTCATAAGGGGTATGACCAGTGGTATTTCGCCACACAGTCTAGTATGTCCACAAAGCCTCTGGAAGTCTATCCACCCAATATTTATGGTGTAAATGTATTGTCTTGGTCAGAATAGCTTCTAAAACTTTATTCGTGGATTCCATTTTCCCATTGGCTTGCGGATGGTATGGGGAAGACTTACAATGTTTTATCCCATATTTATCTGTGAGCTCCTTCATCAATTTAGAGGTGAATTGAGCACTTTGATCAGTAACAATCTCTCGTGGAACACCAAAGCAGGTAAATATATCTTCATAAATAAATTCGACCACCGATTTCTCAGTTGCTTGATATAAGGATTTTGCCTCTACCCACTTGGTCACAAAATCTATACAAACCAAGATGCACTTCTTCTTTCTAGACATTAGGAAAATCGGTCCTACAAAATCAAGTGCCCATTTATCAAATGGTTCAATCACAACCTGAGGTCATAAAGGAATCTTATCTGTTATGGTAGGCTTCCCCATCCTCTGACAACTATCGCAACTTCTTACATATTTTTTTGCATCCTTAAACAGTGTCGGCAAGTAATATCATGATTGTAAGACTTTATATGACGTTCTCTTATCAGAGAAGTGTCCTCCACATGTCTCGTCATGATAGGCTTGAAGCAAATCGAGAATCTCATCTTCCCAAACAAATCTCCTAATGATCATATCAATATTTGTATAGAAAAGATCACTGCCTACCCAAGAGTAATAAGAACTCTGTTGGACAATTTTTCTCTTTTGTGGTGATGACAAATGAACTGGCAATCTCCCTGTAGCTAAATAGTTTGTCGTATCTGCAAACCATGGGGTCTTAATAGCTAATGCAAATAGATGTTCATCAGGGAAATTATCATTCACTAGAATGTCATTACTGACTTGAGGAATTCGAGAAAGAAAATCCGCAACTAAATTTTCTTTTCCTAGCCGATCAACTATAGTGATGTTAAATTATTGAAGTAACAAAAGTCATCATGTGATCCTTCCAGTAGTAATTGGTGTGTTCATCAAAAATATAATAGCAGAATGGTCGGTATGTACAAAAAATTCATACCCAGTGATGTAATGCCAAAACTTATTGATGGCATGAACTACAGCCAAAAATTCCTTCTTTGTCACAATGTAATTCAATTAAGGAGGAGTAAGGTTTTTGCTAGTAAAGTAAATAGCATAATTTTGTTGGTTTTATTTTTGTCTGAGCACTCCTCCTAGAGCAGTGTCTGAGGCATCAATTGAAATATGGAAGGGAAGAGACCAATTTGGTCCTCGTAAAATTGGTGCCATTGACAATTTTGCTTTCAAAGTTTCAAAAGCAATTTGACAATTGTTATACCAACAAAATTCTACATCTTTGCTAACAATTTAAACATGGGGCTGGCTATCTTTGTAAATTTTTCAATAAACCGACGATAATATCCAGCATGTCCCAAAAAACTTCGCACCTCCTTTTGTGTTTTCAAAGAGGAAAGTTTAACTATTACTTCAATTTTAGCTGGATCGACTTTAATTCCTTCCGTGGACAAATGATGACCCAACACTATTCCCTCAGTTAATATCATTTTACATTTTTCATGACTAAGGGATAAATTTGATTCCTGACAATGAATCAAGACTCTCTCAAGATTATTTAAGGCTTCTTTGAAAGTATTTCCATAAACAGTGAAATAATCCACATACACTTCCACACAATCATGAATTAAGTCAGCAAAAATCCCAAGGACTGCTCTCTGAAATGTAGCAGGAGCATTGCATAATCCAAAATGTAGAACTTTATAAGAATAAGTGCCCCAAGGACATGTAAATGTGGTTTTGTCTTGGTCTTCAGGACCAATTTGTATCTGATTGTATCCACTATACCCATCGAGAAAAGAAAAGTACTTTTTTCCGGCCAAGGTATCTAAGACCTGATCTATAAAAGGCAATGGAAATTAGTCCTTCAGGGTTGCCTTATGCAACTTGCTAAAGTCTACACACATTCTCCATTTCCCCGTCTCTTTCTTAGGTGCCACAAAAAGGGGTGAAACCCACTTGCTATCAGAAATTGGATAAATGAATCCCACGTTTAATAATTTTTGTAATTCTTCTTTCACAAAATATTTCAGTATTGGATTCATACACCTTTGTGGTTTTCTTATCGGTGTTATATCTAGTTGGATATATATGTGATGAATACAAGTATCATGATGCACTCCTCTCATATCAGTGTACTCCCATGCAAATGCTCCTGATTGTTCTTTCAAAACATTTGTTAACTACTCCTGTTGGTTGAGACTTAATCCAAAATTGATGTATAGACATTTGCCTGGACTAATTTCTACTGGAATGGTATATGATCTCGGATGCTCATCAATGGTGAAAACCATAGATGGTAAAGACGAGATGAATGAATCACCTCGTTCTTGAAATTCCTCATTAAAAATTTGATCATATTGAAAATATGTTTGTGGAAATTCAACATTTTCTGTCACGGAAAGAAATTGGCTCAAAATATCATCCTCTATTGGTTCTTGTAATACGTGAAATTCATCAATAGAGAATAAAGGTTATTCCTCATCATTCTTGTGATATGGACATCTTAGCCACCAAAATTTTTCTGTAACCGGTTTAGCAGGAGGAAAAAGAGTAAGCTTCTATGAAGAAATTCCATTTGAAATGAACATATCCCCACCATGACATCCTATGAAATCATTGGTCGTAGCCAACCAAGGTCTTCCTAAAATTATTGGATGACTTTTTGTGGGATATTTTGAGTGAATAACCATGAAGTCGATAGGATATTCCCATGAAGCTAATGTAACAAGAATGTCATCAAGGACCCCAACAGGTTTTACAGTTGTTCTATCAACTAGTTCAAGAACTGTAGGGGTAGGGCGAAGGAATCAACTTAGTTGTAACAGCTCAATAGTATTGATGGTCATTATATTAATGGCTACACCCAACTTGACTAAAGTATTACCAATAGAAACATTATTGATAGTAACTAATATTATTGGGTTCCCGGGATTGGCATACTTCACAATCTTAGGAGCTTCAGAGATACAATTCGATAATTGGCCTACCAGGTGTATCATGGGTGGATCTTTCTGTTTCCAACCCGGTTTCTTAATGCAAAGTTCTCTAATGGTCTTGGCGTAGATTGGAAAATCTCTGATTGCTTGTAACAATGGAATCTTAATGCATAAATTTTTTAGTCCATTCATGATGTCAAACTTAGGTTGAGCAATTGGTTTTTCAATAAGCAACCTCTCAGGAAAAGGAAGTGTTCGCGGAACCTGAGTTTGTATGTTTTGTTGTGATTCAGATACTTTATTCTTTGGAATGATGACATCTTTTACGGATACTCCATTTGATAAATCATCTACAAGTTCTTCTTCATGTTCTTGGATAATTACTATCGATGTTGTTCTTTTTACAGGTTGAGTTTTATTTAAAGTGTTCCCAGATCTCAACTGTATTTCTTGTACGGAAATGGGGCTTATGGTGTAAGCTGGGAAATTTTGAAAATTAGCATTATGGAGTGGAAGAGGTGGTCTATTATTAGGATTTGGAATGGGTTGAGCAGGTAATATGGTGGGTTGAGGTGGATTATGAAACTGCTAAGGAGTTTGTTGAATAGGTGGTAGAGAAGGTGGAGTAAATCCAAGCAATAACTGATGCATGTTTGGAGGGTATTGAGTACATGGATTCTGGGGCATTGGTACCGTAGGTTGTTGTTGGTTATTTCCATAATTATGTTCTCTCCATCCCTGATACCAAGGTTGAGCAGGAACATTTTGTGGTGGCCAATTTGGCCAGTTCCATGGGTGTTGTTATTTTTGTTGTTGTTAAGGAAAAAGTGGATAATAGTCGGAAGGTTGTAGGGATGGTTCTTGATACATATTCGGGTTCCTAGGTTGCCAAGGCCTCCTATGTGCAGATGAAGTTCCTGGAGCTTCCCCTACCTTATATATAGCTTGCACTCCTGGTAAGGATGGACATTCTTTTGTTGCATGATTTTCAGTACAAATTCCACATACAGAAATACTGTCCAAAGGACATTCTCGTAAAGGATGCCTTTTTCTACATTTCGAGCAGAATATGCTTAATACAGGGTTTTCCTATTCCTACTTTTTCTTAATCTTCAGAGTGTCTAACTGAGAAATAATTGTTCCTAAAATATATGTTTTGAAATTTTCCAAAAGGTTTCCCAGTTCCATTCTAGTAACTCTGCTAGATGTGGATACTCTGGTGTTTCTGTTGACAAGTTCTCTCACACTTTTTACTGTTTTCCCCCCTACTTCTCGAATAAGTTCTACATAGTTCACTGAGTTCTTCAAAGTTTTTTTGATAAATGTCTCCTGAATCCATTAAGTTGAGAGTGCCAATGTATTCATCTAAAACCCCTTTTAAGAAAAGAGTTTTGATTGCTTCATCTTGGAGACCATTATATTTAGATTTTTGAAGAGTATATGTAAACCTTTCTAGGAAATCCTCAAGGCTCTCATCATTATGTTGTTGCATATTAAAAATATCATTTTGAGAATCCTTGGGTCTACAATAGTCTTGGTACTTCTTTAAAAATGTTTTCTTCATATCTTCCCAAGATCTAATGCTATACTCCCCTAAACTCATGAACCAACATAATGTAGAATCTTTTAGGGTAGCAGGAAACAAATTCAGCTTATGTGCATCCTGGAGATAATTATGACTCCTACACAGGATATCAAATTCGAAAATAAAGACATCTAGATCTTCACTACTTCTCCCATAAAAGGTTGGTAGTGTCGAGGGTGGGATATTTTTCATATTGACATTTTGGACCAAATCCAAAATTGGAAACCCAAAAGTGGGTTCTAGTCTTGGCTCATTCTCTACTTGTCCTTCTTCTTCATGTTCAACATGAATTTCTTCCCTCTCTCTTCTATCCATTTCTCCTTCTCTTCTGTCCAATTCTCTCTCTCTTTCCCTTTCTGTCATGTTAAAAGGATTACCAAAAATTGTATATGCAATCTGATCTTTCTTTGGAGAAGGTGTGAAATCCCACCTCTCTACTTTTGTTGTTGGATTCCTTTTGACAGAATAACTATCTCCTATTGGCCCTTTTGAGGATCCTACTACCTTTGATTTAGCAGTTGGATTTGTTACTTGCGAAACTATAGTATCAGGGTTCCCAAAAATAGCTTGGACTTTTTTCGGACTAACTATGTTGACCCGGTTTGGATCACCGGGAATTTGAATTTGTTGGTATGTAGTGTTTCCTAGTTTTGGAGGGAAAATGATAAGTTCTTCTCGTATTGTATTATCCTCTTCTAATCCAATTTCAGTTTCTTCTATTCCTGATTCTATGTTTTTCTCTATGGTTTCCTCAGCCAGAGTTCCAGTCTCAGTTTCTATTGCTTTTTGGGTGGAGGTTTCTCTTTTTTGTTGTTTTTTCTCAGAATACCTATCTGCAGATGTGGTGACAAAACCCTGTCGCCCACCAAAAATATTTTTTGGAAGTTTTTCTTGTTTTGAGTTTCCCCTAAATCTACCTCTATTATCTCTATTTCTCATGAAAACATACTATAAAAAGAAACTAATAAAATAAAGACTAACATTGAGTTTCGAAGGAACCTGTGATAACAAATGTGCAGGTTCTTACCTCTCGTCTTACAGCTCCTCCTCCGTCAACCTACTAAGCATACCACACCAAAGCAAATGCATTTAAAAATAACCAAATCAATTATCTAACTTACCCTCTAAACAGCTCCCCGACAACGGCACCAAAAATGTCAGGCTTTTTATATTAATGATTTTAATTACCTAAAAACACTAAATTTCCAGACCAGGACAAGTAAACTTAGAGCTACTACACTATATGTGTGGGTAAGATTATAATTTCTACCTAAATGTTATTCTAAAAAGAAAACATAAACTTACTCTTATAAATTGAATTCTAATGAGTATCTTAAAACTGATCATATCTTGTCTAATTAATCTAGGAAATGGAAATAATTCTAAGTTAATTAAATTTAAATGTACTTCTATTCCTAATTCAAAGAAATCATCCATTGCTATTTATTTCAATTCTACCATTAACTAAACACCTAATCATCAAAACATCTACCTTGACTATAAAAGAAAGAACATTTAAAAATCTTCTATTTAATCTAAACACCAAGAAATAAATCAAATTTAAGAACTCATTAATCCTATGATAAATGTAATGATCATTTTTCTATTGTCTTCTTCTTTTATCAAATTCCAAATTAAGTCTATTGAATGGAACAACCCGTGTAAAAAGAGTCTACATAAACTAATTCAACAACTAAAATCTGTCACATGCTAAAAGTTTTACTGGATAGAAACTAACATTGAATCATTCTAGAGTTTATCCTAATTCTAATCAAGTGAAATATCAACAAACAGAGTCTAAATTTATCCTAAAAATATGAATCTAAATATTTCTAAGAAAGGAAACTGAAACAATGTAAACAGAAAATCATCTTTGACTGAGATCACTATGCTATGTCTAATCTTGCAATTTAAATTCTATCTAAATTTTGAAAAAGATGAAAATGTTCTATCAATGCATGTGCAAATCTATTCTCTACAATAATCTATTCTATCAATGGAAATTATCCTCAATAGAAACCTATGAAGAGCAATCTTTAATGATCTATTCTAAGTACTTAATCAAATTAAATCGTTGCTTCTAAGCCAATTTTTCTCTATCTCTGTTCTAAATCGAGATAAATCTAATAAAATTGAAACTAATCAATGTCCTTCTTTACCCTATAGATATCGGAAGCTTCCTCAAACCAAACCACAATCAAACTACCCTAAAAATAGAGTAAATTTGTGTTTAAACTAACTTCAAATCATAATTAAACTAAAACTTGAAAACAGAGTAAATCTAAACTAAATTAAAAGAGTTAAATCAGTAATTGGGTTGTTCATCAAATTCTATGAATGGCAAACAACTAATTCCAATATTCAATGATCTACGGAATAATTCCAAACTGAAAATGAACTAAACGAAAACGATTCAAGTCAGAAATTAACAAAACAATTTCAAATTAAAAACTAACACACAGATTTTAAAACTGGAAACGAACTAACTACAATATAGAGAAAGGGAAAGTGAATTGAACCCGTTGGCAGGCCCAACCAAAAGGTGCAATCACTTTAAAACGAGCCCAGAACTAAATCAAATCACTTCATGAATAACTATATCATTCCTCATGCTCCATAATTCGAAAATTAACTCAATTCATTGACAAAAAAGATAATATAATGCACAGTTCAGGAATTGTATTATCAGCCATATCACAAAACACGGTTTCTTTAGCGATTCCTGACATAGAGAGCAACCAAGTTTATATAGATCCTCCCTACATCTACAATCGTGAATCCAAAAATAGACTTAGACATAGTTACATTAATTGAGCGAATCTTAGATCCAAAAATAACTCAAAGTTTGTTAAAATTAAGTTCACAGCTTCATGACACGAAGTGTCAAGAAGCGTGAACTATGAAATAGAGATAAACATAGTAAAAAACGGTTCTATAATTCTGCTTTGAGTCATCACATTCTGTTCTCTAGATATTAATTCGAGATTTGAAATCTGAACTATAACTTGATCAATCATATGAATCGGAACTGGCATTCCAATATGAAAATATCATGCAAATATTTGACATCTCCATTAAGTGCAAGCCGGTACTTGGTACTGATAAATATGCTTCAAGGAAACAAGTACCTAACTCATGCAATGCTAGTATCAATATCAGTTTAAAGTATTAAAATACATTAAAAATAACTTAAATCATATGAATACCTTGAATAGCTCCATTTAGGGAAAAATGATGTGAAATATATCAAGGTAAGGCCAAAAAGGAATGATATTGGATATGGATGGGGGTATATCTGGCATAACATAGGAAAAAATATGGTCAAAATTGGAGACTAACAGAGACTTCTTCTTCTAAAGGTAACAATACTCTTCTTATTTCTTGTACATATCTTGTTTGCATCATCTCTATACATATCCTGTATATCTATCTCTTGGAAGATAATGTGTTCCAAGAAGAACTATACCTATGGAAGAACAACAAGATAAGGATTGATATCATTAGATAATACACATGAAAGGATGAATACGTCAAACAAATCATGTGGAAGCTATTGCAAGATAAACCAAATCAATCATGAAGAGACTTAGAAGAAGCAAAGACAGAAAGAAGTCAGCAATCAAGAGGAAATTAGAGAAAGACTTATGACATTTTGTAGAAGACAACAAGATGGAAGTGTGGACTCTATTATATGGAGGGAGTCGATTATATGCACTCATACATGAAGCAAGGATTAGGAGGGAGCCAATCCTATGATCCATTGAATATGATGAAGTATATATCCATGATAGCAGCCATGAAAGGCAGTACGTGTCCAGTTCAACCTCAAAAGAAGTCTTCTTCGAAGAGAAGCCTTAAAGTGTCCCTAGTTGTCCATCCACGTCTGTGATCCTATGATGAAAGAAAGAAATGGAATCTTTAGGGCATGGAATCTATAAGAAACTCCATGGACCCGAGAACTAAAGAAACACATCAGGAAGAACATGAAGATTCCAAGAAAGAAAGAGAAGCCAGAACAACCAGTCATTGTATTAAGAATCACAAGATTACCAACCTGATATGAACTCACTAAAAGCAATCAACTGAAAGTTGTGGTGAAGAACAGTGTATATATGCAAGCATTGCAAGATCCAGAACTAGGGGTTCTCCCAGATGGAGGGAGAAGACTATGATGATTACCTGTTCTAGTAAACTAGACATGCCTCTACATGAGTCATTATATTATTCGCAATATCCATGGGCTAGATTTCTACATCAGATGAATGCAAAGAATGTTCTCCAGAGAAATTGAATAAAGAGTGTATGAAGAGAAACCTCAAGACTTTGAGGCATACCAGAAAGAGACCCTTGTATGAAGATGGAAGAAAATAATTTGGTGGAGAACCTCCAGTTCACAGCAGAAGCATGGTGAATATTTCCTATAACAAGATATTGTATCAAGATGATTACTCAGAAGATCAAATCTTGTGATGACAGAAGAAGTGCCACAAGGATGTGTTCCAATTTTTCAATAATGATATATTTTATTGATCAGAGCTACATGAAGTCTTCAAAGAAGACTAGTGCTCTAGAACGAAGTACATTTGAAATCAAGAATTACATTATCCATGATGAAGTTCAGAAAGGAGAAAGAGGTTCTCCAATACATATATCCACAGATGAGAAGATAAAACGACATCTTGGTAAAGCTTCTGTCCAAGATAAAAGAGTTTGCATACTCAAGTTGGAGCTCGTGGAGACGACTTCCTTATTGAAAAAGGAAGAGATGACTCCTAGGTTGGGAGGGATCACTGATATGTATTGACTTATGGGCAGTCATTTCTCAGTTCGAAAAATGGTCCAGGATGAGCAGTTTCCTTTCCAGTTCAGAAAGTGGATTGCGATTTCTGACGGATGACGATTTCTCATTGCGGTTAACATGGGAAATGGTCCAGATTGTTGATGTATCATAGAGAGCAACTTCCCATTGTGGTTAACATGGGGAGTGGTCTAGGGTAGTCTCTCTTCTTAAGGGTTACTCAAGAAGACTAGCCCACCTTGCCGGGCAACGATTTCTTATTGTGGTTAACATGAGGAATGGTCTGTTTTGGAGGTTGGTACAGGACAGTATTTTCCTCTTGTGATTAATAAAGGAAATGGTCGAGACAGCCATTCCTTAGGGTTTATACATTCTCTGCAGAGTGCACTTTAATTAGTATAGGAGGAATGGTACAGGCTCAGCAGTTAGGGAAAGGTAGTCCTTAGGGTTTATACATTCTCTCCAGGGTGCACTTTGATTAGTGTAGGAAGAATGGTCCAGGGTGGGGAATGGTCTAGGTTCAAAAGACAGGACAATTATTCTTCCTTGCTTGAGAAGAATAGTCAAGATATCTCATTATTCTACTCTGAGGGAAGCTATTCTTTCAGATCTCATAGATGTGAGTGAAATATTGGCCCAGATGATTCAGTTTATATCATAACATTGTTTCTGTGCAGGTTGATATTAGATTATTTTTATGAATATTATATGATAGTAGATGTATACTACTATGGTGGATGTGTTCCAGTGTTCATCACTATACGTTGTTGATCAAGTAATTGTGTGTTACTTGGTGTTGTAGTGTACCACTGGATTGTATGTATGTACTACTATGGATAGACATAGTTGTGTTCTACTTTGTTTCGATTGCCTTGAAGACTATCAACAGTATTGAAATTGATTATCAGTTAGATCAATAATCAAAGGACAGATATTTCCCAGACGGAAAATGGTTCAGAGCATTTACTCTTCTAGATTAGAAGAATGGCTCTTGTATCACTCTGTGGAGTGAGCATCATGTCTGATTACTCAAATAGAGTATGGTTTCAAGAGATGATGCAACTAATGACACTGATGATGATGATGGTGCTCATGATCTAGTCATGATCTAGTCTTTACAACTATGTTGATGCTACTGGGTGAATGATATGTTTTTGTGCTCAAGAACATTACCTGTAATACCTCCCTAGCTAGGAGGGAGTGTTGATATTATGGTAGTTGTGGGAGGTATTTACCTCCACGTGTAAACATGACAAGGATAGAATACTCCAGGAATCACGAAGAAACCCTAATGTGTTGGCTAATAACCCTAGAAGACTTGTCGGCTCAAGAAGATAATTTATATTAGGTTATTAGCCTCCAAGAGAAGAAGTCGGCAAGAAATAATAATATATACTGAACAGACAGATACCCAGAATGAGAATTCAGCGCAAACAGTTAGCCAGAATTAGTATAAATACAGGAGGCTAGTTCTCATTCTGGTAGGCAGTCTCAAAATTGCAGAGCAACAACTTGTGCACACTGCAGTGCCCAATTTTGTGTGCAAGTTTGAGGATAGTTGTTGGTGTAGTTGTTGTAGCTAGCAGTTATGTTTTGGTTTGGAATATCTCTTGGCTAGGGATTGGATTATCTGATCATCTCTTGTTGGTGCACTATCCTTGGGGAAAGGTGCGCTACCCTTTGTTTGGCTATCTAGCCTAGGGTTTGCTTCCGGAGTGATTCTCTATCAAGGTTAAGGTGCTAGGAGGGTGGCTTCAGCCTATGGTTGGGTGACAATAGAGATATTGTCAATGGTAAAATGAGCACATCCATTATATTCTAATAGTCCATTGTGGGTCAAGATTAGACATTGGAGACTCTTTCATTTGATGGGAAACACGAAGATGTATAATTGGAACACCGCTCAACAAAATCTTCTAGCTTAGCCATGGGTGACCTTACTCTTCAGGCAGACTATTCAGGTATGCATTTTCTTAATCCTGCTCCTTCTCTTTCTTTGGATATTTCTTAATCGATGGATTGTTTCCCCTCTCCTAATACTTTTCCCCCTATGAGTCCATTTTCCCCCCTTCCCTCTCCCCTTTCTTCCCCCGATCCATTCCAAAATTTCCCTTCTCCTTCCCCCTCTGGTCCCTCCCCCATCTTGTCTCCAAATCTTGTTGGTCTTGCGTCCCCTCCTTCCCTTCTTTCATACAACCCCCTAATTTTTCATGACCCTATTATGCAACCCTCACTCATGAATCCCCTATCCCCCCCCCCTCTACCATATCCTAAAGGGTATGCACTCTGCTCAAAGGATCATTTAAAATTGGTTAACCCCTCAAAAGGTGTCTTGGACCTCAATCCTCTCCCAACTTTGCAGGCTTCCAAAAAGTCTCATTTTTCAAAGTAAAAAGAAAAATTTGTGGCTGAAATCCAGAAAGGAACACAAGCAACCATTACCAAGGCCCTTAGAGTGGTGAATGCCTTGCTTCCCCCAAAAAAAAAAATATTTTTCTATCCTTTTGTTAGCGGCAATATTGTTTTTAGCACCTGGCCATCATCCAATACCTCCAAGGGTCGGTTTCAAAAGGAAGATTCACCATTTCTTATCTTCATTTCCATTTTCAATTGTGCACTACAAACTCAATTGTGGGGTACAAATTCAACTGTGCGTTGCAAACTCAAATGTGCACTGCAAACTCAATTGTGCACTGCAAACTCAACTGTGCGTTGCAAACTTGACTATGTGCTGCAAACTAAACTAAGCGTTGCAAAATAAACTATGTGTTGCAAACTCAATTGTGCACTACAAACTCAACTGTGTGCTGCAAACTCAACTATGCACTGCAAAATTCATTATGTGTGGAAAACTTAACTGAAACAGTTTACAACAAATTAGTACACAGTAGAATCGTATTTTCATCATAACTTTTAAATTTCGATTTGGGTTCTTATAAAAAAATTTGTGGAGATGAATCATAATATCATTGACTTTCTAACCAAACATCACCCTAACCCATGTTGTCGTTTTGGAGAAAAGTTGAAATCGTCACCTACAAGAAAGTTTGCAGTGAATCATGAAATTGTGATGCAAACTATAACAGACTGATAAATCTGAGTTGTAGGATGGTTTCCACCTATACAAGGAGGTTCGAATGGGTTCTCACAGATAATTTAGACACCAAAGGACACTTGTACCTAAGATTTAGCTCCACTAAATCTCCATGCAATGAGCTAGTTGTAGTTGCATTTATTCTAAAACACAGTTTCCAAGAATCAAGGAATTAGTTGGAATTTTTGTTTGCCACATATCTCTAAGGCATAGAATCCAATGCATGGAGTAGGTGTTACAACCCTAAATTTATCTACACATGCATACCTGGCCTTTGGCCCTCTTACTTGCATTTTTTTCCCAAAGCACTACTAAGTTTCTCTTCTAAAAAATCATTTTTTTGAAGATGTACGCGCCCTACACCAATATTGTCTGCGTACATATGCTCACTACACCACTACAGCTCACGTACATACACATGTTTCACCAGTACAACTCGTGTATACTTGCAAAAGTTGCAAAAAATAAAAAGTTGCAAGGAATTTGTTGAGATTAAGGGCTATTGGGTAGTTTCCCAACTAATCCACCACCTATAGCTCGTCACCCAACCGAATAACCATCCTTTTATCATATAAAAGGAGGTTTTAGGGTCTCATTTTACATCTAGACATAAGAATAGTGAAACCCTACCCGTTTCACATCCCCTCCTTGCCCAAGTTATTGTGACCCTTTTGTGAGAATTGCCTCAACATTTCCCCATTAGTCCTTCTTCCTCCATCGGAACCCATTCACTTCCCAAGAAGAGATCAGAAGTTTGAGAGGAGAAGCCATATAAAGGTGCACTTGGAGCTTGGTGAAGAGGAGCCCAAACCAGGTTTGTGGAGTAGTAGTTGGCTTTAATTCTAAAGGTATAATCATTGAGTTATTAATAAAATAATTAATTTTCCTATCCCAAATCATGGTGTATTGAATTCTTTTATTGGTTTATGTTTTGACATTCTAACAGATAACCCTAATTTGTATATGAAATAGCATGCGTGTAGATTTATGTTTCTCTATCTTTGAATGCAGATCAGCCTTGGGAATATTTGTGCAGACAGCGAAGCTTTTAAGCGTGAGGAGATCATCACTGGACGCAGAGTAGAGGTATAGTTACCTGATCCCTCTCATATTTTATTTTCTTGTATGAGATTTGGTATGTTTGGGGTAGTTTAGAGAAGCAGTTGACTTTTAGACGGTTAATTGATCTGCCTACATTCTGAACCCTAGTGTAGTCATAGGGGGGGGTTTCCTGCTATCATAATTGGCGACCATACTAGGGAAGCCTCTAGGGTTTTAGGGGATTTTCGGTTGTCAAATTGGTTTTTCTTCCTTTCAGGTTTCTGTTGAATATTTTGAGTCTTTTAAGGGACTCTGGACACCTTCTGGTGCCATACCAGTTCTCCCTACCCTATAAGTCTTTCTTCCTTCTTTCTTTTATAAGGAAGTAAAGAGGTGTACGTGCCCTACTTTGGGTTAGCCCGCGTACACACGTGCCCTGTTCAGTAAACATCTCGCATACATACATGCCCTATTAAGTAAAAATCCCATGTACATATGCAGGCTGCTGAAGAAACAGTAGCGTACCTGGTTCAAGAAATTGTTTGTGAGAAGGAGGCAGCCAACCTCTCTCCTGGTTGAGGTTTATACTGTTGGAAGGTTTACAGTTGGGAGTAAGCTTGTCATTGATGGCAAGAACAGCGATGAAAAATATCAGCATGATCAGCAGCACAGTGATAATGGAAGAGTAAACTCCATTTTAGAATTTTGGATACCAGGAGTTGAAGTGTCAAAAAACTTCACCATCGAAGTGGCGAAATCATGAAGTGACGATATCGCAATGTGGACAAAATTGTGAAGGTGGAAAAAATCATGAAGTAGCAAAATCACGAAGTGGTGAAATCACAAGAAGATATGGGCCGTAGGATCTGGGGTATCTACGAAGGCTCAATAGTCGTTAGATATGGTGAAGCTGCAAGGTGGATAAGTCCAAGAGTCATCCAACTCCCCAAAACTGTGAAGGAATCCTGGTCGTCCATCGGGGATAGTCGTGGACCGTTGATCAAGAGGACGCATGGCGGAAGATCATCATGTCACTGACTGGAAATTCAAAGGAACGAGGTTCCCTAACTTCTCGAATTCACGATATGCGAAATCACTAAATAATCTCAACCATTAGATCGAGGCCAAATATGGACCGTTGATCAGGCACAACGAAGGCTCGTGGAGTTGCGAAGTCTGGATAAAATCTTGACCGTTGATCCAAGAGGGACGCATGGCAGACGATCAGAGCATGTCAAAGCTCCATCTAGGAGTTTTGTGTATTGCGACTTGGAGTGATGAGAACCTCCATCATAGGAATCGCGAGATGAAAACTCACGATAATATCTAGACCGTCAGATCACCAAGGGTTCTAGATCGTTGATCTAAGATCCATCTCGGAGCTTCGCCTATCATGACTTGGAGTGACAAGAACCTCCATCTAAGGAACCATGAGATGTGAATTCATGATAAGATCTAGACCGTCAATTCACCAAGAATGTGGACCATCGATCTGAGCTCCATCTCAGAGTTTCTCCTATAACGACTTGGAGTGACGAGAACCTCCATCTAAGGAACAGCGAGATGCGAGATCGCGATAAGATATGGACCATCAGATCTATGGAGATTTCAACCATCAATCAGACTCAATGAAGTTTATAAACTCACAAAATATGAAGTGCCTTTTTGTCATAGCCTGTGGTCACCGTCGGTGGTTACGAGAAGGGAAGGAGTCAATTCAGATAAGCTCCATTTCGGGGTTTCGGGGATCACAACTTAGAGAGTCGAGATGCCTCATCTCCAGATTCACGAAATGTGAAATCATGAAAGTGCTTTATGCATAAGTGCATGGTCTCAACTGGTGGTCACACCATCGAAGAGTTGAAGAGAAGAGTACGTGCAAACAAGCTTCCTTTCGACATTTCGGGGATCGCGACTTGGAAAGTTGAGAAACCTCACAACGAAATTAACGAAAAGGCAAAATGTGAAATCATAAAAAGCATGTTATGAACAAGTGCTTGGTCATAGCCATGGTCATATAAAGGAAGGAGACAGCGTAGAAAATCTCTGTTTCGGAGTTTCATAACTCGTGACATGGAGACTCAAGATGTCTCATCGCAGAATCTCCAAATTGCGAAAGTGCGAAACGGGTAAATAACACAAGAACTCATCAGAGCTAATCCAATGATGGAGGTGAACATGAGAATGATCAGAGGGATAATGTTGATCCTCACAGTGTAACTGCTAGAAACCATTGATGGTTTCTACCAGAGGATGCGAAGAGACTTATGTGTGATTTCCAGAGGAGCTAAAGAG
>JASDQU010885020.1:17476-32019 GCA_032191745.1 Picea mariana
TGTTGCTGGATTTCCAAAAGACATTTCAAGTGAAATGAGATGCGAGTGGATTTGCAATAGGAGTAGTCTTGAGTCAGGAAGACGGGCCAATAGAATACTTCAGTGAGAAGTTGAACGAAGAAAAATTGAAATACTCCACGTATGATAAGGAGTTTTATGCTATCATACAGGTATTGAAGAAATGGAGACATTACTTGATCCTGAAAGAGTTTGTCTTATATAGTGACAATCATGCATTGCAGTTTGTGACTCAACAAGAAAAGTTGAATCAGAGACATGTTAAATGGGTTGAGTACATGCAGAATTTTACTTTTTTGATTAAACATATTTCTGGTACTGCTAACAAAGTGGTTGATGCTTTGAGCAGGAAGTGTTTGCTGTTGCAGGAGTTCAAAGTCAAAACATTGGGTTTTGATGATCTTAGGAACATGTACGCAAAAGATCAGGATTTTAAGGAAGCGTATGAAGCAGCTGAGAATCCAATTCTTAGAGATAGAAGCCAGTGGGTAGAATACATGATCCAGGAAGGATTACCGTTTAAGGGTAATCAGCTGTGTATTCCAAAATGCTCCATGAGGGAGAATTCGTTGAAGGAGAAGCACAATGGAAGATTGACAGGACACTTTGGTCATGAAAATATGTTCGCAAAGTTGAATGAGTCATATTTTTGGCCGGGAATGTGAGTAGATGTCAAGAGATTCATGGATAGATGCAGAATTTGCCAGCATTCGAAGGGAAGAAAATAGAATGCAAGGTTTTATCAACCATTTCCCATACCTAAGAGGCCATGGGATGCAATCAACATGGATTTTGTATTGGGGTTGCCAAGAACACAAAGAGGTTTTGACTCAATCTTTGTGGTGGTGGATAGATTTTCCAAGATGGCACACTTCATTCCATGTGAGAAGACCAGTGACACAACTCACATTGCGAATATGTTTTTCAAAGAAGTCATTCAACTTCATGGCTTACCAAGAAGCATAGTTTCGGATCGAGACACTAAATTCATAGGGCACTTTTGGAGGACCTTATGGAAGAAGCTGGGAACTAACTTGTCATTTAGTTTGGCTTATCATCCTCAGACGGATGGACAGAAAGAAGTGGTGAACAGAAGTCTGGCAGACTTGCTGAGAATCCTAGTGACAGAACACCACAGCCAATGGGACAACATATTACCACAGGCAGAATTTGCTTATAACGACTTGGTTAACAGAAGCACAGGGCAGAGTCCATTTCAGATTGTCTATGGATGCAGCCGAGAGGAATTTCTGAATTGAGGGAATCTGAACAGACTACGACTAGGAGCGCTAGTGCAGAAGAATTCGCAGAGGTTATGAAGGAACTTCAGAGCCAGGTGAAGGAGCGACTGCAGAATTCAAGCCAGGAATATAAGCGCAGATCCAATCAGCATAAGAGACAACTTCAATTTGAGGTTGGTGACTTGATTCTGGCACATTTAAGAAAGGAAAGGTTCCCAAGAGGAACATATAATAAGCTAAAGATGAAAAAAATCGGACCATGTAAGGTCTTAAATAAATTTGGGGTGAATGCTTACGAGATTGAATTACCCGATGGGATCGAAATTTCTCCGATATTCAACATCTCATATTTGTACCCATATAAAGTCGGGGAAGCAGGGACAGGAAATGAACAACCAGTAATCCAGTGGACAAAATAGATGCCAGTTGCAGATAAGCCGCAGATGGAGTGCATACTGGATAAAAGAGTGAACAAGAAGACCAAACGAAAGAAATACTTTGAGTATTTGGTCAAATGGAAGAAACGTCCAGTTGAAGATGCCAACTGGGAGAACGAAGTGGAGATTCAGAGGCATGGACACACCATGTGCGAGCTCATGGATAGGAGCCCATGAAAATTTTCAAGCAAGGGAGTATGATGCAGGAGCAACTCAAGCGAGCTAGTGCGGAGACAACGGGCAGCTGGAAAGGTGCCCAACACAAATTTTGAAATCACCTTGAAGTTGTTGCACAATCTTAAATGAAGCCATTAAGAAGAAGCGCACTTGTAAAATGTAACCGAACCTTGAGTGATTTTATCTCATCCTTAGTAGGTAGAAGGCATTTATAGTAGTTAATGTAAGTAGATAGAATTGAATGTTAGATTAGACAGTTTTAGAGCGCAAGAGGGAAACAAGATATAGACACCCTCCTTGTGTATTGTAATATTATTATGAGAACATGATGATGAGCATAGGAGAGAAGTAGAGAGATATGTAGCAGAATCCATGTACAAAAGTTCTGGATTAATACAAGAAAGTTGTGATTCAGACTCATGGTGACCATATATTCTCTGTGTATGCATCTTTGAATGTTATGCTCATGAATGTTTTTACTCTTTCTGTCATGAAATTGCTTTTATGCTATGTATGAATGATTTGTTGTTGAATGTTTGAAATCTGAGAGGAAAGAGGAGGGGAATGAGTTTCAATTGTTTCTCTATCTGAGCAAGAGTTCTTGCAAGGAATGCAGTTGAATTGTCCGCAAGGAGTGCATCGACCAGGTGTTTAGAGGTGTGTCTCTGAAAGCTCAGGAGAGAAAGCTTTTGTTCTCATTTCCACAAAAGTGCAGTTGGGCACAGGAGCCGTGCAAGGAGTGCGTAGGCCGAGCGAAGCCTCAGGGTTGTGAACTTGAGTGGAGTATTGAGAGACTACTGCTGCAGATGTGCACAGATTCGAAGGTTTTCAACACTTGGAAGTGGTTGAAAGTCTGCCACAAGGAGTGCGTGCAAGGGATTTTCTGAAAGACGCAGAGTCATGGGAAAGTTCAGAAGGATTTGAACCTTTGAAGGAGTCGAAGGAAGGCATAGCGACGTCGGACCACAGGAGGACGAGTTCTCAGAGGAAGGATGAACGATAGGAATTCTATGAAGAGAATTCGCGAAGTCCCGTGAGCTGTCAAATATCACGAAGGAGCAGCGGAGATACGGGGAGTATTCCCGAAAGGTTCTAAGCTCAGGAGGAGTAGGACCGTAGATTCAATCCATAAGGGCCATTGGATTTACACGTGGGTTTCTATATCGGGTTTTCGTGGATTGAAATCCCAAAAACTTTGCAACGAAAATCGTGAAATCACGAAACGTGAAATCCCGAAAAGCTAAAGGATTTGTGTGGGGCCACGAGAGTCAGCAAAGCGGACAAGTGGTGCAATATTGACACGGATCATCTCCGTTGATCATATTGGAGTCTCGGGGAGTGAAGTTCTGAATTCTTTACATTAGGATTCGTGATATCACGAAGTCTGAAGTCCTAATGGAGTAAAGGGGTGTTGAAAAGTCAACCTTGTGAGCGTGTCAGAATTTTGGAACATTGGGTTTCGGGAATCACGGGAACTAGTTGTTGGATACCTAGACTGCCGAAATCGTGATAGGGGAAAGTCCGAAAGAGGAAGAGGAAGGGTCAATGTTGATGGTTTTCGGGTTTCAGAGATCTGAAAGACAAGCGTGTGACCAACGGATTCGTGAAAGTGCGAAGTCCAATTTCCCGAAGAAAAAGGGGGAATTTCTGAAGTTGATTGTGGGTGCAGATTTCCCGAAAGGGAAATAGCAGAGCCATTCCAAAAGCTCTTCGGTTCATGTAAAGGGAAAGATCTTGTGTTGACGTGGACTTTCTCACCTGTGGGTTTAGGAAGGGGCGTGCGTCGGCAACACCAATCAAGTTATTTAATGATTTTTTCTATGTCCATAGCACGGGGGCTTTCCTAGTCTTCTGGTGCATTTATTTCCACTAATGAAGGATTTATTTTTCTTTTTATAGGAGTGTGTGCAACATGTGTTTTCTCAAGGATTTTTCTTGGTGGGTTTTTATCTCCACCATCATCTGAGCCTCCAACATGTGTTTTTCTAGTATCCATTCTATTGGTTTTGTTCTTCATTCTTGATGGCGTGCTTCTTTGAGACATTGCCGATGAGTTAGGGTTTTGATTCGTTGTTTCTATGCTATGTTGTTTGTATCCCTCATTTGTACTATTCACTTCTCCTATATTCTCTGAATTTTGGTAGGTCGCTAGTTCCTAGAGATCCAAATTATCTCCGCCACCTTCTTGGAATTGTTCAATTCTGATAAAGTGTGAAGCATACCCGACTAACTACATATGTGTGGTGAATTTTCTATCTGGGTCGAAACATTTGACAAGTTTGGATTCCTTCAAGCCCAATTGTTAGTGATGTTTTGCCAACACATTTAGGTTTGTCCTTACTCCCAAAAACTCTAATTATAGTGAATTCTTCGGAAAACTTCTAAATTCATTTTCCAGTAAGGAAGGAAGTTGCTTCTAAGGATAACCTTGATGTGCTCTGTCCAAATATTAACCTTTTGAATTATGAGATGAAATTTTGTGGACTGGGTAAAAATTGTATTGGGACTTATGTCTATATAAAATTGAATACTACACATAAACTGTCCCTAACTTAAAATTCACATGTTTTGTGTGAGGAAAATATTTGAATACGTGGCCATAAGAAATGGCAAAAATGAGGTAAGAATCCATATAAAATTTATGGGTCTTTTTTAGGTTTTTCAACTAGAAACAAATTTCACTCAAAATGAGATAACTCAAATCGATGATAGATTTTTCATGTAGATCATAATGGACAACATATATGACATTTCTTGTTAGAAACATAGTAGATTCCAATCCGAGAATGTGGGCAAATATCCAAGCAAAGTCTTTGTATGGATATTTTAGCAAGTTTACCTCGATTCTGGAAGTACTAGGGCTTCAGGTTGGATCTTCCAAAAAGTTGTTCAACAGTCAGTTCCCTCCCTTTTGTTGCTTCAAAAATTCATCAACTTCCTCGCTCTTGAATCCCATAGTTGGTGCAGTTAGTCATAACATTTTAGAAAATGTTGAGGGAGATAAAGAAATGGGTTGATGACCTTGCATTTCAATTATTCTTCGTTCAGAAACAAATTTATCTACACACCATTGAATGATCACTTTCATATCAATTACTTCTGTAACACATCCTGCTAATGTGATTTCAGAGGTCCAGATTAGATTCACCTTCTTCTCAGCTAGAGGAATATTTATGTAGTACTTGTATGCCATAGACCACTAGAACTGTTGATCTTTGCAACCAAGAGTGTTCAATGTATCTCCAAAAAATACTTCCTTATTCTTACTTGGCATCCTTTTTGCTTTTTACAAAAGTGGCACTAATGTCGATACTTACAGGTTGGCATTTTTATTTTATTTAAGTTCCACTACGTACTGTGTTGGTAACTCAATCAACTGTAGATCATGCTTTAAATGTCATTAGTTTTCATGGGACTTGGATTTATTATGACCCTTAATTGATGCATTTTTCATTAATAATGGAATTATGCTTTTATGAATGGTGGATTATGTGGAAAGGGTAATTAATTTGACGAGAAATGGCGATGTGATGGTATGAAAATGGAAAGTTTTAAGTATGGAGGTGTAAAATGATGTATGGGAAATGTTATAGAAATGCGGACTTCCGGGGTTGCAGACTTAAACGCTTGTGAAACAATCTTCGGGAAAGTGTGACAATGACCGCATTGAAATTCATGAATATGGTTAAGTGTTGGGATAAATGTGGACTTGCAGGGTTGCAGACCTACAAGTCGTAGAAAAGTGATGAGGAGTAAGGAGATTCGCTTTGCAATGAGAAATATGGCTAAGTATGAAAATAAGTAAAAAGTGGAAAGTGGATGCAGACTTGAAGATTTGCAGAGGTGGAAACTTAAGAAAGATTTTAGGGATGGCACATGGCTCTGCATCCACATTACTTGAATTTTGACTAAGTACTAAAATAAAATGGAAAATAAAATGAATTAAGATTCTTGGTGAGTGCGGGGTTATGGACCCGAGTAAGTCAAAAAAAATATTTAAGCATTGTTATGTATCTTGTTGGAGAAATTTCTATTTTCGGCACACTAGGTCAGTGGGAGTTAACTGACTAGTTCTATTTTAGACTTTCTATTTTATATCATCACTATTATTCTATTATGCATGCATGCATTATGCTATTATGGAATGTTATGTCTTATATATGAGTGTATTCCACTAATTGATTGTATCATATTGATAATATTGATCATCATCTATGTATCAATCATTAGCTCATTGGAGTAGTGTGAATATATTTTATCATTCTTCCATATTGAATATCTCTTTATTTCTTGATAATTTTTGTTTGTACTTGATTTAGCTAGATCTCCTGTGCAGGTTTCGATGAAACATTGACATAGTATCAGAGTTGCGCTGCTTGGAGCAAGCCAGACAAGCCAAAGAATATGGTAAAATGGAGTTTCGATGAGAAAAATCCATGGTCATACATTTCGATAGTGATTTCTCCCAAAATATTAACTTTTTGAGGAAACAGTCGATAACATAAGAAAATAGACCCATTCTGCAAGTGGGTTTTCAACCATTTGGTAATATTCCTCATCGTTTTCTCAGAAAGGAAGCTGGAATATCACCTCCTGAAACTGATGCAAATCCATGGTCATACCTTTCTACAATGATTTCTCCCAAAATATTAACTTTTTGAGGAAACAACTCGAGAGAGAATTAAATCAACCCATTCTGCAAGTGGGTTTTCAACCATTTGGCAAAATTCCTCATCGTTTTCTCAGAAAATAAGTCGGAAGGTCGTCTACTGAAACTAATATGAATTTTCACTTAAAGTGTCCTTTCTGCAGTGATTTCTCAGTTTTTCACTTGCAAATTGAGAGTAAACTTTTAGGGGTTCTCATACATAGTGAGAGATATGGATACGACACCTATTCTACAGTCAAACTTGGTGGTAATCCTCACACCATACAATTATTTTGATTGGAATCCCAAGGTAGAATTCCAACTCAAAAGGAAAGCACTGTACAACTTGACGATGGGGACAAAAACATAACCTACATCAACAATTGAAAAGATGAGATGGGGGGACCGAAAGGATGAAGCCACAAGACTTATTATTGAATTATTTCAACTAATCTATGGTTTCATGTTTCCGCATGCAAGACTCCAAATGAGATCTGGACCACCTTGGAAAGTTTGTTTGGAAAGGATGGGATGAGAGGTCATATGTTTGAGGTAGAGTTGAATACTTTGGATCCTAAAAGTTTTGATAATATACATGATTTATTTACTAAGTTTAAATATCTGATATTGAGCTTAGCAACTTGTGGTATTGATAAGTATAAACAAGTGGACCAACTTATTCTAACAATCTTGTCCAAGCTAGGACCAAAATATGTTGTCTATGTTTCCACTTTCCATTCAGGAAGGTATCTCATGGGAACAAATTGGAAGATTCCTACCATTGATCAATTCATTGATTCTCTCACACATGAGTAGGAAAAAATCATTCATATGGGCATAATCAAGGATCCCAAAGCACATGCACTCACCATGAATGATGGAAAAGGATCACCCAAACTGAATGAGAAGGAGGGATATTCCAAACCCTTCAATGATTCTTGAGGTTCCAAAGAATCTTCAAATTCCAAGAAGAAGAGCAAGGGAAAGAAATGCACTTGCTGCAATAAACTCAATCATGAATAATCCACATGCATGAATAAATAGATTGATCTTATGGCATAGTCACTTCAGCATAACAACCTTGGAAACTTCATTCTAGAGGGAGTCAAGAAGCAGAAGGAGGAAGATCTTTCTCCTAAGAAAGGTAATCATCATGCTCTTGTTGCAATTAATTCCTCATCTGATTCATGGATTATAGATTCTGGTGCATCCCATCATATGGCAGGGAAAGAGGAAGTTTTATCTTCTTTGAGTCCATGCTCAAGACCCCCTATTCTCATGGGGGATGATACTCCAGTAGCAGTAGCAAGAGAGGGGAGAGTGGAACTCCATAATGGCAGTTTTGAGAATGTTTCACATGTTACAAAGATTTCTATGAATCTGGTCTCAGTTTATCAGATTACTTAAAAAGGTAAAAAGGTTGAATTTACATCAGATTTTGTTTCAGTAATTGACATGCATGACAATTCCATCATTGCAACTGGTGAGGTGGATCACAAGTCAAGTTTGTATAAATTCACTAGGTTTTCTGCTGATGACTCATCTTTTCTACTTACACATAAGGAGAGTACTTTGCATGCACCTCCAATGCAACATGCATATACTCTTGTGCTTCCATCATTCTCAGACATCAGAGATGATTCCATACACTCATATTTTGTACATGGAAATAAGCAGGCAATACAACCAGATAAGAAGCCAGTGTTGAAGCTTCAGAAGATGCCCAAGAAGGCACAGTTCACACTTTAGGAAATAGGTATCCTTTCAGGGAATCCACTGGATTCAAGGAGGAATCAATATCAACATGAGGAGCCTTATCGTGTACTTTCAGCTTTTGAACCTGCAATGCACATGCATTGATATATGGTTCAATATTTTGTTCCGCATCTCTAGAGTGAGGTTGTGGGAAATCCATTATGGAAAGAAACCATGCATAAGGAGTATGAATCACTCCTAAAGAATCAAACTTGGCATCTGGTTCCACTTACACCAGAAAGGAATATTTTTAGGTGCAAATGGGTCCACATAATCAAGAGGTACAAGGCTAGACAGGTTCCCAAAGGACTTCATCAGATCCATAAATATTTCTACATCTTCACGAAGACTTTCAGTGAGCATAAGTTTTGGAATTTGCGAGATCATCTTGGAGTGAACAACACAGTTGCCTAGCAGCTGCATTCTCTTCTTTTGATGCATTTTCTTTTGAGGGGGGGTTTTATTCCCACGTGGTTTTCCCTCTTTCCTCATTTTTATTTAGTGTTCATTAGTTGCATTGTACATGATTACCTAATATGGCCTAGTTGTCGAGACTCATTTTACTCCATAGTGATGTTTAGGGGGGTGTTGGAGAAATTTCTATTTTTGGCACACTAGTTCAGTGGGAGTTAACTAACTAGTTCTATTTTAGACTTTCTATTTTAGATCATCACTATTATGCTATTATGCATGCATGCATTCTGCTATTATGGAATGTTATTTCCTATATATGAGTGTATTCCACTAATTCATTATATCATATTGATCATCATCTATGTATCAATCATCACCTCATTGGAGTAGTGTGAATATATTTTCTCAATCTTCCATATTGAATCTCTCTTTCTTTCTTGATAAGCTTTGTTTGCACTTGCTTTATCTAGATCTCCTGTGCAAGTTTCGATGAAACATTGACATAGCTATGCATCCACATCATTTGAAAAAAAGATTAAGTGCTTGGAGGTTTTTTTGATGTAAGAGAAAGAAAGTAAAGAAACATGAGCTAATAAAAATGTAAAATAAATCCTAAGAGTGGTTAAATGACTATACTAGACCGATCAAAAATATGGATCAACACTTGTGCAAGAGGGAAATCTAGTATGTGATAGATTTTCTACACAGTGAAATGATGTTGTTCGAGATGTGTTTGTGCTTGTTCAAGAGGGAAAGTTAGCACATGCTAGATTTCTTCTGTGATGGAATGATTTTGTTCAAGATGTGTTTGTGCTTGTGCAAGAGGGAAAGCTAACATGTGCTAGCTTTCCTTCATGGTGGAATAATTTTGTTTGAGATGTGCTTGTGCTTCTGCAAGAGGGAAAACTAGAACACACAATTTTTCTTCGATGGTGGAATGATGTTGTTAAAGATGTTTTTGTTCTTGTGCAAGAGGGAAATCTAGCACATGCTATGTTTCCTCCACAATGGAAAGTTGTTGTTTTAAATGCACTAAGAACTTATGCTTGTGTTAGAAGGAAAACTAGCATGTACAAGTATTTCTTCATTGTGCAATGTTGTTGTCTTTGTGCTAGAAAGAAAGTGTTCCTTCATGGTGAAATGTTGTTGTTGGAAATGTGTTAGAAGGAAAACTAGAAGGGGATAGCTTTCCTTCATGGTGAAATATTGTTGTTGACAATGTGCTTGTTCTTATGTTATAAGGAAAGCTAGCAGGTGCTAGCTTTCCTTCAYGAAMAATATATTTCTTGGCAATGCACTTGTGCTTGTACTAGAAGTAAATCTAGCACATGCTAGCTCTCATGTTGGCAATGCTCTTGTGGTTATGTTATAATGAAAGATAGCATGCGCTGGCTTTCTTTGATAGTGGAATTTTGTTCTTGGAAATGCGTTTTTATTTGTGCAAGAAGAAAATCTAGCAGGTGCTAGCATTCCTTCATGATACAATGTTATTGGTAATGCACTTGTTCTTGTGCTAGAACAAAAGCTAACTTGCACTAGCTTCCCTTCATTGTGCAATGTTGTTGTGAGAAATTTTGTTTTTCTTGATGGTGCAATGTTGTTGTTGGCAAAGTGTTAGTAGGTGCTATATTTCCTTCATGGTGAAATATTGTTGTTGGAATTGTTCTTGTGCTTATGCTAGAAGGATAACTAAGATGTGCTATATTTCTTTCATGGTGCAATATTGTTGTTGGAAATTTGCTTGTGCTTATGCTAGAAGAAAAGCTAGTAGGTGCTAGATTTTATTTACAATGCAAAGTATTTCTTGGCAATGCACTTGTTCTTGTACTAGAAGGAAATCTAGTATGTGATATCTTTCATTTGTGCTTGTATTAGAAGGAAATATAGCATGTGATATATTTCATTCACAGTGCAATTTTGTTGTTGGAAATGCGCTTGTGCTTGTGCTAGAAGGAAAGCTAGCGTGCACTAGCTTACCTTCACATTGTAATATTATTTTTGAAAATGCACCTATTCTTGTGCAAGAAGGAAAGCTAGAAGATGCTAGCTTTCCTTCACAATGTAATGTTGTTGTTGGCAATGCGCTTGTGCTAGTGCTAGACGAAAAGATAGCATGTGCCATATTCCTTTCATTGTGCAATGTTGTTGTTCTTGTGATAGAAAGAAAGTTTCCATCAATGCAATGTTGTTATTGGAAATCCTCTTGTGCTTATGCAAGAGGAAAGCTAACACTTGCTAGCTTTCATTCATGATGAAGTATATTTCTTGGCAATGCACATGTGCTTGTACTAGAATGAAAGATATCATGTGTTAGCTTTACTTTATAGTGCAATGTTTTTGTTGGCAATATGCTTATGCTTGTGCTAGAAGGAAGTCTACCTTGCACTAGATTTACTTAAAAGTGGAATGTTGTTGTTGGAAATGCGTTGATCCTTGTGAAAGAATAGTAGGAACTAGATTTCCTTTATGTTGTAGTTTAGTTGTTGGCAATGTGCTTATACTGATGATATAAAGAAAGATAGAATTAGTTAGTTTTCCTTCATTGTGCAATTTTGTTGTGGGAAATGTTGTTGATCTTGTGCTAGAAAGAAAGTTTTCCTTCACAATGAAATGTTGTTGTTGGCAATATGTTAGAAGGAAATCTAGAAGGCGCTAACTTTCCTTCATGGTGCACTATTGTTTTTGGGAATGCGATTATGCTTATGTTAAAAGGAAAGCTAACATGTGCTAGCTTTCTTTCACGATGAAAAATATTTATTGGCAATGCACTAGACTTGCTTGTACTAGAAGGAAAGCTAGCATGTGCTAGCTTTCATTCACAGAGAAATATTGTTGTTGGAAATACACTTGTGTTTGTGCTAGAAGGAAAACTAATGTACGCTATCTTTCCTTCACACTAGAATGTTGTTGTTGAAAATGTGATTGTTCTTGTGCAAGAAGAAAATCTAGCAAGTGCTAGCTTTCCTTAATAGTGTAGTCTTGTTGTTTTCAATGTGCTTCTATTGATGCTAGAAGGAAATATAGCATTCACAAGTATTCATTCATTGTGCATTGTTGTTGTGGGTAATGTCGTTGATTTGTGCTAGAAAAAATGTTTGTGTTGGTGCTAAAATGAAAGATAGCATGTGCTGACTTTCCTTCATTGTGCAATGTTAGTGTGGGAAATGTTGGTTTCCTTTTTCTAGAAATAAAAACTTTACGGTGCAATGTGGTTTTCGGAAATGTGTTAGAAGGAAAGATAACAAGCGATAGCTTTCCTTCATGGTGCAATATTGTCATTGGGAATGCATTTGTGTTTGTGTTAGAAGGAAAGCAAGCAAGGGATAACTTTCCTTCATGGTGTAATTTAGTTGTTGGTAATGTGATTATGCTTGTGCAATATATGCTTCAAGGGTGCCTTTGTCCTAATGATCACCATGGTTAGTGTTTTTTCTTTGAGTGTGTCAGTTGTTGGATATGGAACAAGCTACAAATATCCACAATGATGCAATAAGTAGTGTATTTAAATATGATGTTGTTGTTGGTTTTGCACTTGTGCTTGAGCTAGAATAAAAGATAATGTTTTATAGTTTTCCTTCTGGCACAAGCACAATGATCCAATTACAATCTTTTGAGCCACATAGAATAGTGTGAACTCTATAAATTTTGAATTTTATGAATAATGTATGATTAAGTATACTATACTTTGCTTCCAATGCACAAGTATGCAACTATTAAAGTAACAAGCACAAGTATTTTAACATGTATTATTTTTCTCTCCTAAAGAATATGGCATCTATGTTGTATAGTTAAGGGATTTCAAAAAAAAATTCACTAACGGATAGAGGTAGAAGATCACACTCTACCTCATCAACATAATTGTCAGACAAAACTTAAATCTACACTTTTTGAGGTTCTAAAGTTCAACATCCCTATGTATCCATATTAAAGAGTATGTCCTCAGATGAGTTTAGGTAGGGAGTCCTAACATTTGAAATAAATATTCAAAATGAGATTTCCTAACTTTCAGAATAGAAATGAGAATTATCTAGTATTTATATTAACAAAACTTATATTTGGAAGAAAACCTCTAGCCCGACTTCAAATTTATCATGTTTAGACATTAGACATCATCACTAAGATAGCTATAAATATCATTTCTCCTTCTCATGGAACTTATTTGACATCTAATGTAACATCTATGTTGGAGTTTCTTTGATTTTATAAAGGACCTTGTGGTTCTACAACCTTTGCAAATTTCTTATGAGCACAATTCATACACATACATCAATAAAACAAATGCCATCTCCATTATTAAATAGGAACTTGGTGGTTTGATATTAGTTGATATTTTTAATTCTCTAATAATACTTGGATCTATAATTGTTAGGTCTTCATATAGATTTTATGTGTACTTTATATATAAAGTTCCTTTTGGTGTATGGTGGGGAAAGGTTTTTCATTGCATACAAAATCTCTGCCATACCATTTTTAATTATTGCAATTATATTAGTTTTTTGAAGGTTGTCTTTTTGCTAAAATATAAGATACACTTTACATGGTTTAACCTTAATTACAAATTACAATTCAATTGTGTGTTAAAAATTCATAGGAGATACAATGGAAAATATAGTTTTGACAAAAGGGGACTATGTTTACCTCTTAATTAATGGTCAAGTTATTGACATAGGAAGGGTTGAATCTACAAACATTGGGACTTTTTATGGTGGAGAAAGGGTTAATGCATGCTATGTTACGATTTTGATAATTGATATCACTCAACCACATTTGATTGTGGAAGATATTGATAAAGGGGGCATACATCCATGGAATATCACAGATTTGAGGCACAACATAGGTAAATCAAAATATCAAATCATGTGTTAAGTGTTATTGGTAGTATATTGAATGTTGGTTTTTAGCAAATATTGTTAAGTGTTATTGATAGTATACTAAATGTTTTTTTTTTTTTTCAAATATTGAGTTTCTTTAATTTGGCGTACAGGTGCAAATGGTTCTTCTACATTTTCTATTGGAGACAAGGTAGACCCTCTACAACATGGAGTGAAGGTGGGTGAGGGCTCCATATTCAATATAAATATTGGTCATAAGGTGCATGGAAGGATGGTAAAGAAAGGATGCATAGTGGTTAAAATTGAGAAGGTGTTAAAACATGATGCTTCTCTACCACATCCAATAGGAATTGAGCATACACTGGGGGGTGCATTGGAATCTTATGAGATTTGGCCAGAATTATATTTGGAACCTCATTGTCATGATAATCCCATAAATATCCCCCAAGATAGGGTTACATTCACATGTACAAGGGTTTCTCTTACACATAGATGAATGAGAACACGCATGTGTGTTTCTAAAGGAATGATAGTTAATGTCCACGCAGATGACATGGTTGTGCTGATTAAGGTTAGTTGTCATTTATTTCAACCCTTGAAGAAAGCCCGGTAGCAAAAAGGTTTGGGTAATGGAACCAAGTTTGTTTGATTCAAAGATGAATCATTATTGTCTTGTCATGGTTGATAAGAAATACAGATGGATGGACTCCAAAGAGGTCTCATTATGGTGAAATCCCTCATGAGAAGATGCTCTGCGGATTGAATTATCTTAGAAGTATGGTTAGAGAAACCATGATCATTTGTGGAATAATGAGATGAAGGTTAGTGAATTTGTCAGTGAAACTATCCTATATGGATATTTATTTTCATTCCATTTCTAGTGGTATGTGTAACATCACATAACTCCTCACGGTCAGAGAGTTATGGCCATGAGAAGTTGGAGAACCCAGGTTTGGGTAATGGACCCAAGTTTGCTTGATGGATAATGGTATGAGTTTTGATATATTTTCAGGTAATACTA
>JASDQU010885021.1:9906-33627 GCA_032191745.1 Picea mariana
ATTAATCATTATGACTGTCAAAACCATTCCAAGATTGCAGGCTATCCATTACAGGAGCTAAAAATTCATTTAGCACAGAGGTACCATATGGAGTGTCATATGAAGTGTCGTATGAGGTGTCATATGAAGTGTCGAATGAGGTGTCGAATGAAGTACAATATACACCAGTAACTATCCATAATTTCAGGTAACCAGAAATCAATGACATTTAATTGAATTAGTTTATGGTAATCATTATTGAAGATGAAAACCTTATACATTTTCATGATCAAATGTCCCAGTCAAAAGACTTGGACATTGATGTAACTTCGTATCATTAATATTGCCCCCAAAAACAAGCCTTCAAATTCGAATTTTCTCACACATGGAAACTCGTGCATGCATGTGTGCAACCAATTCTACCCTAGGCACATTAAAAAATGGGATCGGGTTATCCTATTATTCCAATTAACCTCTGCCATTTGTATTTGCCCCTATTTTAAAATGCGCTCAGCCTCTGTTTATTTGTTCCTCTGTTCAAATTCTGCTTGGCCTCTGTTCAAGTTATGCCATTCCCTAGCCTGATCGCACCCTCTCTTGGTGAATTTTGCCTCTGTTCATTTCTTCACACCATCATGATACCCAAACGGTATGAACTGTGTTCCTACGTAGACCTCTTTGCCATTCCTAAGTTTGCACAATGCAGGGAGGTGTTTTTGTGCATAGGCTGGGGGCCATTTTTATCCCACTTGCAGGGCCACAACGATGGCATCTCAATGCAATTTTCCCTCGGTTTTGATGGGAAGACAATGCACATGGGGTCTCTCACCTTTGGTTTCACATAGGAATCCATAGCTGCAACCACAAAGCTTTCAAGAGTGGGAGATAGATGGTTTAAAAACCACCAGCTGTTGTGCTCAAGCTATAACATGGTTTTTAAACCAGAATTACAGAACATCTCTGGAGCTAAAGGATACTCCAAGGAGTGGATAAAAGAGGAGTTGATCAACCCTCTCATAGTCATCACCAGGTTGATCACATGTGAAGGTAGATATTCCACCTTTAAAGCCTGTCACTTTAGATTGTTAGCCCACTTTCAGTTCAATAAACCATTGAATTTTCCCTTCTACTTTTTAAATAGCTTGGAGAAGATGTCCTATCAAGTGAGGAAGAATGTAACCAACCCCCACAATAGCCTCTTTCACCATGGCCTTATCAAACTCCTTGTTTTAGCTGAATTAGAAAAATAGGGGCAAACTTGGGATGCATTCATTTCTCAATTTGCAAACCCTGACTTGACAATCAAGACTAGCAAAAAGACATTGGATCTAAGGACTATTTCTCCATCCAAACCCCACTCTCCAAGGACTCCAAACCCTCCTGCACAAGCCATTTCTTTATCGGAACAAAAATCCAAGAAGCTTGTTGAAACCCTTGCAGCCTCATCGGGAAAAAAGACCAAGAAGCCTATTGTTAACCCCTCGATGCCTTCAATATTTCTTGATCCTACACCCAAAAAGATCCAAGAATTAATTTAACAAGACTTTCCTACAGTTCCCACAAATAGGAGAAGAGCTAATTGATTTAATAGAGGACTCTTTAGAAAGAGTACCTGGAGCACAAAAGGGAAACCTTATGCAAAACCCTAACTAATTCGGACCCTATCCAAGTTTCCTTCGATCTCGAGAGTCCTCACAAAATACTTAGGGAAGTGTCTATAGATGAATTGGAGCCTCATAGGAAGACAAAATCTGAACCGACTTCTCCTCATCAACTCCCTATTAATCCTATCTCACAGATTCCTAACCCAAATTCTAAGAATGATGGACACTCTACATATTTCAAAGGATCTAAGCCTTCCTCTGAGATAATTGATCCTTCTCCAGCCACTGAGAATCTACAAAAAGAGAATTTCTAGCTGTTGCAACAGTTGGAAGATAGGAAGACTATGGACACATCTTCACCATGATAATGCAATCCTCCAAGCAAAGGTGAATTCCCTTTAAAGGTTGGTTGATGAGATCACCAAAGCCCACCACAACCTGAGGGCACAATTAAAGAAACACAAGAGGCACAAGACCAAATCTTCATGGCAAGAAGGAGAAGCTACTAAAGTTGATCCTCCTCAGCAAGCTTAGTAATGAGGGGAAATTTCTTTTTGTTTGCAGTGGGACCTGAAAAATCTTAGGTGTGGGGGTAATGTTGGGCCCGTGATATGATTGATTTAATGTCGTTAATTATATCCTTTTTGGTCGAATATCTATATATGTTTTCTTGTTTTGAAGAGTTTTGGAAGAGTTTTGGAAGAGTTTTTGAAGAGATTTTGTGTCAAATCGCTATGATTCATACCAGGTATGCATGATTCATGTTTTGTGATGATTTTGAGTATAATTCAACATGTTTTTATGATTTCTGGAAACTAATTCACGTTTTGTGTGTCACAGGGCAAAATCGTAGCTTGTTTTTGCATCCAGTACTCCATTCGGCACTCAGTCTAGTACTCCATCTGGCACTCCATCCAGCACTCTATCCTGCACAAAAACCATGGGCGAATTGGCAGTTAGCATATCGACGGACAACGATGGGTGAATCAGAGACATGGGTTTTTCTTGTGGTCGTGGCCTCCAACTACTAAGCTTCGGACAACTCGATTTGGGTTGTTATGATGGGTGATTATTGGCTCACCTTATTTCTAGAAGCCACTGGCAGTTAGGGAATATTAAATGTGATTTGTTGTTTTTAGAGAAGGTCGACCCTTCCAGTGGTCGACCTCTCATCTTGTAAACTTATAAATACCACCTCAGTGGTCACACAGATAGAGTTAGAGAGAAAAACACAATTCAGCTATGTTTTGCTATTTTCACATACATTTTGCTAAAATTGTGTAAAGACTGCATTTTTTATTTTAATGGTGAATTCGTGTTGTTGAGCTCATGGTTCGTTTTTGAAGATTAGTGATGACTTATTAGGGGGCCCACCAACAGTCTAGGTGAATATTCAATTAGTTTGCTTGTGAATTGAGTAGTGTAGTTGTCATTTTATTCATTTCCTATACATGAGTTTTTCATTATGCTTCTTTACTGTATAACTTGTTGTTTATAATTTAATTAGTTTAGTTCAGTTTTTTAGGTTATTATGGAGGCTATTGTTAATATCCAATGATCTATTAGTTGATAGGAGATAAGATTGCAAGATTAGGTACTAACCCTGTGTGTAATTAGATGATAGAATAGATTTTCTTTATGCTAAAACAGAGTTTAAAACAGAGTTAGAACATAGTTTCTAGTTCATGGTTTCTTTGGCAAGTTTCAGTGGATGGATAGTTTTTAGTTTGATTATCTAATTGTTGTTTAGTTTTTCTCATTTAATTGTTAGTTAGTTTTCTAATTTTCATACGCTGAAATAGTATTTAATTTATGTTTTATGAATATTTCCTCTTTTGCAATTTGAATTGTTAGAATATAATTAGTTCAATTTATTTTCATGCAATTTCCTTTTCTAGATTTAGGTTGCAATTTCAATTCAAAGTTGATTATTGAATTTAGTTTTCAGTTATGAATCTTAGTATGAATTTGCTTAATTAGTATAGAATGCAATTGAATTTACTAGAATAGTGTTTTTTACTATTGATGATTAATGCATGATTGAATAATCACATGGATATGAAGGATAGTTGATGTTGCTTCTATAATGGCTAAGTTCTCACTGGATTTTCTAATTCACACTTTTGTATCGAAATCAATATCAAGTTTATTCCTCTTGAGTTATCATTCATTATTAAGTGTCATCGTGATATTATAAGACACCGGAGACATAACCACCAACACTATATTTGAGTTTCCTTGATTTTTTAGGATTAGAGAATAGTTGCATGCTTTAGTAGATTAAACAATAGTTTGCTTATCATACATTAAAGAGTAGTTGCTAATTACTTTTATTGTCATAATGCTTTCAATTCAGTCGATTAAGATTTTCTTTTTATAAATTAGAAGTAGTTGTGAAGTTTAATTTAAGAATAGAGTTCACTTGCGTCTTAGCTTAATTAGTTGCTTATTGAGTAATCTTAATTAGTTTACTTGTTGTAGAAGTTATCATAGGTTAGTTAGTTGTTTGCTTGCTTGTTTACTTGCTTTAATAGGGTAGTTGCTTGCTTGTCTATTTTTCTTTGATAGGGTAGTTGTTTGCTTATTTACTTGATTTTATAGGATAGTTGCTTATTGAATTTGAGTAGGTGAATTAAAGTAGTTTGTTGTTGTTATTGCTTATTAGGTAGATAGTTTGTTTTTTATTATTGTCATGATTAAGTTAGTTTTCTTTAAGAAGGGTTTTCATTTGATTTCTTAGGACTATCCATCGATCCTTTGTTCAAAAGTTACTTAGATTACATAGTTTAGAGTTTCTTTGTAGGGTTTGATCATTAGTAGTCTTTGCTTGAATAGATTATCTTTTAAATAGCCCCTTTCCTTAGTTAGACTATACTACCTCAATCCATTCTACCTTGCCATATATATTGCTACAACTCTAAGTTTACTTATCCTGGGTTGACAATTTAATTGAGGGTTTTTAGTGTGTTTTTAATGCATATGGAACACCCATCAACGACGAACGAGAGTACCTGTGAACATAGATGGGGTGCGTAGCATGGAATATTTTGAAGTTATTGAGATAGTAGAGGATATTCGACCATATCCATATTTAATGGGATTGGAATGGGCAGTTGATAACAAGCAAATTTTTAACTTGAAAAGAAGGGGGATGATCTTTGAGGTTGGGGATCTAAAAGTTATTGCACCTTTGGACCCATCAAAGGAAAGAGATACACAGTGTCAGTAAGAGAGAATGACATGGAAAATTTATATAATATGACTGTGCGGATGGAGGATTATGTTGATCCAACAACGGATGGTGTTCTCAGTTGGAGAAGTTTCAGTTCATGTGCATCATATTCAAAAGATTGTCTAGAGAATTAGCAGTAGAGGATGCATGAAGTATCAACTAGAATATCTATGTATAAATCGATCCTTGCGTTGGATTGTCACATATATATATAACCCACCCAGGTACAATGGGCCAAATGAGATTAATATGTTTATAAAATCACTTGAGTTATAGGTACCTGAACAACAGAGGCCTTTAGCACTGGATGTCAGTCTAAAATAAACTCCATCTAGATGGTGGGTTGTGCACAGAAAGTGTATTAAGGACTGGGCACGGTGTAGTAGACTAATGCAGATACACTTTTGGCCCAAGGAAGAAAAAGGTGCCAAAAAATACACAAGAGAGGGTGACCCAGCGATTCACATACACTGATGTATAAATTTATGGTGCTCAGAAGAAAAGACAGAGTGGCCATACCGATTCATACGCACGTTGGATACAATTTCGAGGAATTGGTATTTAGAACTGGAGATGTGAAGAGAGACAACATAATGGAAAGGATTGGTCTAGAGATTCACAATAACCTTATCATGTGAACATGAAATCCCCTCCATACATGCAGCACTATAGGCCATCCAAACAAAGATCTTATATAAGGTATAATCGGTGGAAGAAGAACCCTTAGGCAGTGCGCACAAAGCCAAATTAATGGTCCAAAAGCTATTAGAATGATATAAAGTTACGAAGGAAGAATATGAGGATGAAGATCATCATAATGTGTAGGTACCAAAAACAGAAGGAACACATGCAATAAAAGGACCAGAGCTGGTATCCGTCGCATACACATAGCCTATAAAGACAAAGAAAGTCAACATTGGGATAATGGAGAATCCCAAGTTTGCGTAGATAGGAGACTATTGGAATGATGAGACAATTGAGAAAGTGGTAGAATTACTATGGGAATATCAGGACTTATTTCCCACCACATTCTCCGAGATGAAAGGGATAGAAGGCAATTTAGGTGAGATAAAGATTCCACTGAAACTTGGATCCAATACAATACGACAGAGACCCTATAGATTGAATTTGGGATATAAGGAGAAGGTGAAGGATGAAATATACATGATTCTAGATACAGGAATTATTGAACCAGTAGAAAAATCTGAATGGAGTATCCCAATGGTGGTGCAGGATAATAAGATGAGAGGAATTTGGATCTGCGTATATCTGAGGGAGTTGAATGGCACATACTTACATGACCTATTCCCAACACCATTCACGGATGAGGTACTAGATAATTCAGGAGGTCAAAAAACATATTCATTTATCAATGGATTCTCTGGGTACCATCAAATAAAAATTACATAGGACGATAGACACAAAACCATATTTGCTACAGAATGGGGTAGTTATTAGTACACGGTGATGCCATTTGGATTGAAGAATTCCCCTGCAGTATTTTCTAGAATGGTAGTGGGAGCATTTAAGGAGTTCATCCATAATTTTTTGGAAGTTTGTTTAGATGATTGGACAATGTTTAGTTTACTACAAGATCATACAGAAGTACTTTGTCTTATGCTAGATCGATGCAAGAAATGTCAAATTTCACTGAACCTGAAGAAATGTATCTTCTTGTCACCATTTAGAATTTTACTAGGACAGGTAGTATGAAATCAAGGCCTATTGGTTGACCAAGCCAAGATCACAGTTATTCTGGAATTGGCACTATTGACCTTAGTCCAACAGATAAGAGAAACTTTGGGCCATACAGGCTATTACATGAAGTTTATCAAAGGATATGCATAGATTACAGTACCCATGGAGAAGTTACTGAAGAAGTAAGACAAATTCCAATGGAATGAGGACTGCCATAAGGGGTTGGACACGTTAAAATAGAGACTAGTCACCACGCCCATTTTAATCTTTCCAGACTAGCATAAGGAGTTCCATGTCCATGTTGATGCATCATACATTTCCTTGGGTGCAGTACTCTCACAACCCAGAGAAGGAGACATCGACCATCCAATTGTGTTTGCAAGTAGGAAGCTATCTCTATTAGAAAAAAATTATACCACTACAGAACGAGAGGGCTTGGCCATGGTCTATGCACTCTAGAAGTTCAACCATTACTTACGTCGGTATTATTTCAAGATGTGTACATATCATTTTGTATTAAATTACTTAGTCAATAAGCCTTTCTTAGGAGGAATAATCTTCGGATGGTTGTTACTATTTCAGGAATATGACTTTGAGTTCATAGTAAAACCCGAGAAGTTGAATGCAGGGCCTGATCATCTCTCACACAAACTAACAGGAGAGGATGCAGGTAATTTAGATGATAGTTTCCCATATGCACAGATATTAGCAGTAAAAATGGTGGATGATTACTTCATTGACATTGTGGAGTTTCTAAATACCGGTGTAGCACCCTCCGACATTGACAATTGCACAGAAGAAACAATTGGTAGTGAGAGAAACAAACTATCAGTTGATTTTTGGTAACTTGTATAAGCTAGGGGCAGATGGAATCTTGCGATGGTGTGTATTGGAACATGAAAGATCGGTTATAATAGAGGAAGTGCACAATGGTATTGTTGGAGAACATTACGTGAGAAAATCCATGGCACTAAAGATTTTATGTGTAGGGATTTGGTGGACCACATTGCACAAATGTGTGAAGGACTATTGTTAATCCTGCGATGTCTTCCAACAAGTGGGTAAACCATCTAGGCACAAGGAAATGCCAGTAAATCTACAAGTTATGTTGCAAGCATTCGATAAGTGGGCCATTGACTTTGCAAGTTCGATCAACCCACGGTAAAGGAGATCAGGAGCCCGATACATCATTACTGCAATAGAGTATATAACTAGGTGGGCAGAAGGAGCACCCATTCATGATTGCACTACTGAGACTATTGTGTGGCTTCTATTCGATAATGTAGTCACCAGGTTTGGTTGTCCATGCATATTTCTTAGTGATCAAGGTATTCATTTTCTGAACACAACAATTTCCACACTAACTGAGGAATTTAATATTAATCATCAGAAGACTACATCATATCACCTTCAAGATAATGGAATAGTGGAAGTGTTCAATAAGACTTTGGAGAATGCTTTGACAAAGATCTGCAATGTTGGAAGAGATGATTGAGACTTATGCATCCCCGCAGTACTGTGGGAATACAAAACTACCAGCAAGAAGCTGATAGGGAAGTCACCTTTTTCAGTTGGTCTATGGATAGGAAGCAATGATGCCAATGGATTTCATTGTACCTATTTTGCACATTACAGCCATCACTGAGCTCTCAGAAATAGGTGAAATAGAGGAGAGATTTGCACAGTTAATCCATCTTGAGGAGGACATGTTTTTTGCAGGGTTCCATCAACAGGTGCAGAAATCTAGAGAGAAGGCTTGACATGCTCGAGATATTAGAACTAAGAAATTACAAGTCAAAGACTTGGTACTACTTTATGACAGCAAGTATCTACAGAACCCGAGGAATTTCTACATGCACTGGTTAGGTCCATATGCGATATGAAAAATAACTGAGATAGGTGTTGTGTGGTTGGAAACCTTGGATGGACAAGTCTTGGAAGGAATGGTGATCAAAAGTCAGCTGAAACTCTATAGAGATAGTCGACTGTCGGCGCAATAATCTGGGCTACGCCAAAACCCTTGTATTATAGTAAGTGTACCATAATAGCAAGAAAAACAAGAAAAACACAAATAAAAAGTAGAAAAAGAAAGAAAAGAAATAAAAAGGTAGTGATAGGAGAAAGTAAAAGAGTAAGTAGAATCATAAGGTATCAACACTTACGCATATGGGTTGATCATATTACACGAAGCAAAAACTATGTCAAGTTCAACGAGGAGATTCGGAAAAGACTTATTGTGGCAAAGAAATGCATTATTGCGCAGTTTTGCACAAAAATACCGCTAAACCACAGTCAGACACAGAAAAAAAAGCTATACGGTAGGTGTGACAAGTCATAAAAATGTTGTATAAACATTAACTCAAGAAATTCGTCAGTAATCTTGGACAGATCAACAATACAAGAGGAAGATCATGGGGCGGATTTGGAAATTAAGGAGAATTTAGTTAACCAATTACCCACTTCAACACCAGATTGGACAAGGTCATTAAGGCATGATAAGACAGGTCTACTTGGCACACAAAATATTGAGAGGGAAGGAAATTATAAGTTATGTTTTGCATGCAAGCCAAAGTGAACAAAGTAGAGTTCTCTGAGTCGCGGTACAATGACCCGCATAGATACAAAGAGTTCATTTTCAATTGCATCATTATCGGAAATGGAGCCACCATGAGTGGGAGCACCCTCCAGTGTCGCAAGAATGTAGTCCAAGCAACCAGTAAATGTGGAGGTAGAAGAGGTGGTCAAACCTTTGGCCCTGACACCTCCCAAAAAATTTCACAAAGATTATTTTCCTCCAAGGAAAAATGATGTGCCCTCAGTTACAGTCCCACCAAATTTCAAATATCCACTACCCATAGCACCAGTCCCAAAGTGTGTCAAGCAATATCAGGACATGCTCAACAAGGTGGCCAACTTGAAATTTATGGATCATGACATTATAGACACGTACAATTTTACCGAGTTGGCCAGGGATCAATATTTATGCACAAAGATCGACCCCACTACAAAAAAAACTAGGGTGGAAGCACAAGAATGGGTGACGGGTTTGGAGAAAAATGAGATACTTAAGTTTTTCAAAATTACACATTTCGGACGAAGTAACAAAAACAATTCTTGTGTAAAAGTATTGCTCAATTGTGTCCATGGGGGGACACTTTGGCTAGATCCTCTAGTTTCAATTGATACAACATTAATTGCACGCATTACAGGGTTGAGAAAGGAAGGCGAAGACATGGCCTTATTATTTATCAAAATGGGTGAGTGGGATCTCTTTGAGACCATAAAAGAAAAATATGACACATTTAGAGGGAAATGCAATCTAGATGTGAAAAGTCTCAGTGACCAAGAGGTCAAGTTCATGGCGCATGTTTTCGCCTACAAATTGTTGCATAAATTTTGAAAGGATGAGGTCCCCATGATAGAGAGATGCAAGGAAGGTGTGCAGATGAACTAGGAAACATTCCTCGTTAATCAATTTTGGCAGGACTACACAGAATCCCAGGAAAAAGGCACAGAATTTCACTATGCGTGACCACTTATTCTTATTACATTGTTCGAATGGAAGGAACCTGCATATTACCAGTGCATGTGTTTTCTAGGTCGCATCCCATTGGCTACTAGATATGCCAACTTATGGCACTCCACTATCAGAATACGGAAGACTGGTACCAGCAATTTTTTTACACGTATTTACAGTTCATCATAAAGGTAGTAGATACTATAGTACTTATTCCTAAGGAATCATTGGGACATCGCGTTCTTCAGAGTTGGCATGCACCACCTCTAAGTGCAAGCCAAGAAGGATCTTGCATGAAAAGAATTACAACCAATTACCAGTTGACATTGGAAGAGGTGTGTGCCATAATTAATGGTTGGGAGGATGAATGGAAGAATCCAGCCGACAAGCCAGGGTCCTCCCATAAGGACAAAGACCAAAAAAAAAGTGAGGAGGAAGAGGCTCAGGGAAGAAGAAATGGCACAGAAAAGCACCCAAGTCAATCGAAAGTCCCTAAAGTAGGACTCAAGATAAAATATCAATAGCCAGAAAAGACGGGAGGAGCCCTCGTTTCTATTTTGACTGATGATGATATGGATCACATTGGGTACATGATTCACGATTCCACTAAAGAACTTTGGGTGGAGGCTGCCACAAAGAACAAGGACCAGTAGAAGAAGCTCTAGGATCAGCTAGGGGTCTTTTAACAAATTTTAGGGATAGCATGCATTGTAAAATACCCCAAGATAGGCGATGGCCCATCCACAGAACCAATGACAACATGGGCCAGTGCGTAGGCAACTCTAATTCAACCCTTAGGAAAGCACCGAACGATACAACTTGAGGTAGTCATGTTGGCGTTGCTAGCGGGTGAATTATAGGAATAGATTGCAGCCTTGGGCCAACTTAATATTGTTGTCTCTAGATTAACCATCCACAGGGTAGAGGAACTCCAAGAAGAGTTGGTTTAGGAGATAAGGAATCAAGGCGACGTTGCACATCGAGACTTGGTCAAATTGAGGGATGAAAGAGGCCACATACAAACACAGTATAATGCAGCCCTGTGGATAAACAAGGAACTTGAAGATAGAATGGAAGAAATTATTAAGACCCAAGAGAGAGAAGAGGAGAGGGAAAAAAATCCCAAAAAGAGAAGGATGACATGGACACTATGGCACAGAATACCAAGGTCATTGTCCAATAGTTACACAAACATGTGCCTAAAGTCCCCTTGGTTGTCGAGGCCATCATGGAGGAACAGTTTTTGAATATTTTGGACATTATGAAGAGATTCATAGAGCATTTCTAGTATATCCAAGGATAGAACACACTAGGCACACCACTTGAGATGTGCGAGGGTAGATTGTGGAAGACAATGATAGCAGTTACCAGGATTAACAAATTTTAAGGTGAATGCACATGAATTTGTGAGGAAAGTGCCAAGTATGGAAAGAACTCATGGGGGACCTAGAAATGAAGGCTATAGAGGCCAAATATGAGCAGCACAATATCATGCCAATGAGGCGACAACATTTCCCCCGATCGAGAAAATGGAATCCATTTTGGCACAGTGACAAGCATATGTTTAAGTAGAGATACTCTGGGACCAAAAACACTTTCAAAAAATACTTGGACCTAGGCAAGAGGAAGCGATCAAGATTATTGGAGACTTGGACACTTTCCAGGAGAAGGTCAAGCAGGTTGTGGCTGACACGAAGAATAAACTGCACGATTTGATCAAACGGTCCACCGAGGAGATAGTCGCCAAAGAGGCCACCATTATCAAGAAAGTGGAAACATCTAAAGATATCACGCACTAGTTCATTGTCGAATGGAAAAACCAGAAGCATGAATGTGTGGCTTAGGATGAGCCACAAGTGAGTGTTGGGGGCAGGTTGGAAAAGAAGTTTTGAACACAATTTTGGAGAAAATCCAAAGAAGGAAGAAAAGGCATAGAAGGAAGAAAAGGTGCAGAAGGAAGAAAAGGAGCAAAGGGAAGAAAGGGAGTAGAAGGAAGAAAGGGCATAGAAGGAAGGAATCATGCAGAAGGAAGAAAGGGCACATAAGATAGAAAGATCACGAAAGGATGGAGACAGCGTAAATATAGAAGGATAAAGAAAGTGAGCGAGAAAAGGAAGCACAAACTACAATAGTGTGACTTTCCAGAAATATAAGAACAACAGAAAATTTGTATAAAGAATAAGAAGTAGAAGAAGGAAAACATCTAGTTAACTAAAGTTGTCCATGCCATGTATTGTAATGGGTTATTTTGGGATAGATAATAATAGAGATTGAAACCATATATTTTGAGGTATAAATATGTAATTGGATTGGGAGATTAAGAGAGATAGGTATGCATATGTGAGTGTGAGAGTGTGTGGATAGAAGGGTACCAATTTTATGAACAGATCATGAATGTAATAGATAGTTAGTAAGAAAGAGAATGAATAAAGAAGGATTTTAGAGAGGATGTTGTGTCTTATGCTTCTTTTACTTGTCTCTATGCGTTTATGATTGATGATATACTTCGCAGATTGGATTTAGTCTATGGATTGGTTATGATGTATTGTTTATGAATGGTTGTGATAATTTAGGTAATAATCAAGAACATACTTGACCTAGAGGATAAGGAACAATTATTCACACCTTCGCCTCCCTTTCCCTTACTACTACAAAAACTTGGTTCTTGCAGTCCCAATAGATACCTCGGGTGAGACTTCATATGTGCAAGAAGGTGATGCCAAAAGGATAAGTGTCTTGAGGGTTTTTTTGGTCATAGTTTAATCGAACCTTGGTTCTTACAAACTGTGCACAGATAAGAATAGCCCAACAGTGACCACTCCATTAATTATGTACAAATGCTTAATTACATCAAATGGTATCCAACCTACTCAAAACTTGTATTTGTTCTCTTTGGGAAGGTTGCAACATGCTTGGGATTATTTTTCCCTTCTTCCTACACTCAGAAAGGGATAAAAATGGTCATTTTCCCCCTTACATAGCAAAATAACCAGCACTTTAAAATAATTCAAGATTAATTATTTTTCCAAGTTCCAAGCCTGGATGAATGGTAACGTTCTTTGGATATAAATAGAGGGGTCGAATATTGAAACCCATATCATGTTGGGGATTTTTCATACTATTAGAATATTTACAGAACAAATACAATATGTTTGGTTTCCATATCAAGGAACGATACATTGGCGTAATGGTAAATAGTTGATTATGTGGGTGAAGGTCACAAGGTCAAGCCCATGGACCTCACCCATTGGTATGATTTTACAACAACACAACTTTAAATAATATATCCATGGTTAACGATAACAAGATTTGTCGATGGTACGTTGGTAAAGTCGTTGGTTGTTGGCGGTGAGGTCGGGGATTCGATCCACTCACCAACTGTTTTGGATTTCATAAGAACCTTTTGGAAGAATTGGGGCTTCCGAGTAGAAATTTTTGAATAGCCCACATGGTGGCCCATACCCTGCACAGTCAACCCACCATGTCAACACTACCTCAACGTCGCATCGAATTTCCACATTAGCCTCTATACACCCAGTCATCCTACCGCGTCATCATCCATATATCCCAATCAACATGCCACATTAGTATCCATATGATCCAGTTAGTAGGCCACGTCAGCATCCATATGGTTTAGTCATCATACCATGTCAGCATCTGTATGGTCCAGTCATCATGCCATGTTAGCACTCATACTATCTAATCATCATCCCACATCAGCATTCATATGGTCTAGTTAGCATGTATGTACTGCCATGTGTCTCATCTGTATTGCTACATGTCTTGTCCGTAATGCCACATGTCATTGTCCACACTAGCATGTATCATTGTTAGTACTTTCATGTGTCATTTTCCATACTACCACATTTCAATATCTATTGATGTCATGTGTCATCCCTATCAGCATTTTTGCTTGTTTGGTCAAAACTTCATAACACAACAACTTCCTCATACAACGTCCATTTGAAACCATTCAAGTTGCATTGGAAATATCTCGTCAAGCTCTTCGACATGGATAATTTTTCATCAACATTTGAGAACAATAATTTTTTGGTCACAAGATCCACCTGGATCATTCCTCCCCACTAAGAAGCTTTTGGACCACCAAAAGTCTAGTTCATACATAAATGAAGTGAGGGCATTTTCACCTCACTTTTCTAGTATCATCCATCCATCATGCTCAAACAATGATCATATGACTCATCACAACAAAGATGAAAACTGAAATAGCATTGTTGATCAAATTAATTATTCCTTCCATTTCCCAAACATCAATCTTTATTGTTTCAAATTCTAGCCATACTCCATTGACTATTAGAAAATTGAGCAACAAAACTGAATATAAAAATGTGAAAGAAAATCAATCAACAACATATTTATCCTTCCTAACTGGAGAAACATTAACAAAAGGATCTATTTTACTTTCAACCATAGACTGTAAGCCTGGATCCTAGATAATGTCATGCAATGACACCTTATTCTATACTTATTTTGAAGACTAAAACAACTTCGTATAGTTAGAATCAAACTTAACTACTTCATTTCTAGAATCACATTCATCCTTATCTTTTACAAACATGAGTGACAAGCTCTTGTTTGCATTAAATAGTGTTTTCTTTTGTCCCATCGTGACCGTAGACAAATTAGGCTTCATATGATGAGATGTCACAATGAACTCAATCCCATCTTCGAAAATATGATACTAGTTTTGTCCCCTGTAAAAAATGGCTTTCATGTCATATAAGTATAGACTTCCCAAAACAATCCCGCAAATGTCAAGTGGAACCACATATAATGCTACCTTGTTAACAAAACTAGATGTGATTGAAAATATTTGTTTACATTTCTTAGTTACCTGTAACTTATCATTCTCATAAACCTAAACCAAAGGATACGGTCTTGGATGAGGCTTAGTTTCCAACCCCAAATTCTTAACAGCTTTCTATGAAATAATATTTACATGTGATCCATTATCAACAAGTGTGTCTATCTTACTGTGTTTTGAGATGACTCGAATATGAAACAATTCATTCATTTTCTTTTCATTCTGGATTACATTAGCCTTTGAAGAACAAGCACATGAAAAAGAACTAGCATTAGAAAACAGACCTTTGATTCCCATAATTGTAACCTTAGTTTCATCATCAGAATCTGATCCAAGATCCTAAACTATGGGTGTTGTCTTCTTTTTACCTTTTTGATGTCGAGCCCAATTTGGCTTCAATTGTGGATGCAATTTCCAACAGTGATCCTCATCATGTCCTTTCTTCTGACAATGAGAACAAGACGGACTCTCATCATCCTTCTTCACTATAGCAGTTCATTTGAGTTTCTCCTTCCCTTTGTTCTTGCCCTCTTTTGGTTGAATGGATTCCATTGAGAAACTGGCATGGTCATTCCTTTTACCCGAATCAAGGTGAGTCATTTGTACACTAAATTCATCAATATTATTCATATTAAACATGAGTATTTTGTGCTTCAAATAATCGTGTAATCCACCTACATACTTTAAAAAATATTCTTGTGTGTAGAAATGAATGTCTAATATCAAATCCCCCTTCCTAAAATCCTCGGTATACTCCTATACACTATGTTCTTTCTATTTTCTTAATGTTTACCAATCCATAATTTCTTTTTTCATGTATCCTAGTGGATAAATGGTTTCTTTAATGCAGCAATAAACACATTCCAAGAATAGATAATTTTACCCCTTTTAAGAAGATCTTCCTACATGACCACAGGGGTGTAGACCGATTGGCAAGTGTCGTGTAAATGGAAGGAAATATGTAAAAAGAGGTCTCAAGGTCGATTCTCACCCTGATTTACTTGTGCTCCATTCTTGTGGGATGCGTGGAAGCACCTGGGGGTATAGTGGTAGCGGACGGGTATCGACTCTGTGTCACACGAGCACAAGAACCGTGAGTTGTCGATTCCCCCAGTACAAAAAAAAAAAAAGATCTCCCTACGTCTTACTCTCTGACTAGATCAAATCTATGTTATCCAATCGAAGAGAGGCTAGTTGGATCTTTTCATTTTTATCAACAATCTTCTTAATCCTACAATAAACTTCAAGCTGATTGATCCAGTTATCCAACTTTTCTACATTAAGCTCACCATCATACATGGGAAAATAAAACTTAACATCAAGTTTTAATATAGGCAAATTAGAAGGAGTTTTCTTAGAATGTGTTGGTGTTACACATTATTTTCTTCATCCCCGTGACCATTAATGATGTAAACCTATATGTTTCCTTCAGAGGGGTCAGTGCCATGAGTTCCTGAAGAAAGAAGGGAGAAGAACTTTTCCTGAGATAAGAAGTTGCATTATCCTTTGTAAAAACCCTATTAAAGAGGATGTTCACAGGTTTCTATATAGGCAGAGTGCGAGAATGCCTAATTCTCAGAGGCTGCACCATATTTGGGTTGCGAGAGGTTTGCAGGTTGCTCTATAGGTAGGGTGCAAGAATGCTCATACATGGGAAAAACAAGCATCTTATCAATGCTTCTAGAAGGAGAAACTTCCATGGTGAGGTGGCATCCGAATGGTTTGGATCTTACTCGCTTTCATGATTTGGTGGGATCATCCTAACCTCCTCACCTTATCCTCTTTAGCTTATAAAAGGAGAGGAGCTCTCATCAAGAAATTTGGCTTGGATGAGATTAGCTTTTGGGATTAGATTGGATTTGATTGAGGTTTGGAGATTGTTAGCTTGGCTAGATGAGACATTTTGTCAAGATAGATTGTGAATACTATCAGATCTATGCTCTCATAATTCTTGGAGTGGAAGTGTGTGGGGAATGAAGGACAGTTGGAAGGGACATTATGACATCAAGGCCATGGCTATAATCTCTCTTTCACATTTCATATGATACGGTAATATGATTCTTTCCTATAAAGCTTGTTGTGTTTTATTCTACGATTCCTTGATCACATACATAAGTTTATATTGATTTTATGCTATTACTATCACTTTGTTTGGTTTCATTCTTTTGCAGGATCATCATTGTATGAGTGTTGGAATGGAGCTAGGATGGTGATGGCATGAGGAAGCATCATTTAAACGGTATGTCACTTATCCCTCTTTAGTTAGTAAATTGAATATTTAAAACTTAAGGAAAGCGTCATGTTCTGGTGTGCTTTATTCTAGATCTAGGTGGATCTAGGGAGATCAGTTAATGTCTGCACCTACCGATTTATCCAATAACAGATAGGTTCCTTCTGTCACAAGGGTGAGAAAAAATATATCCCTTAACTATCTAGTTGGGCTATCCAGAAAGCACAACAGAGAGTTAATTGGTTAGTGGCTAAACTAACATAAAGCAATAAGAAATAAACAACAATGAAATAAATCTAAACTAAGAAAGTAATAACTCTAATTTAATGCAAAAAGAAAACACAAGAGATATATACCAAGTAAATTGATCTTCAAATTGATACTCCTTGGATAAATATTGGAACTTATGAGTCCCCTCTTCCTCCTTGGGAAGGATCTTGAGTCTTTCGACTATCATCCATGACAGTCGAATCCATTCAACCAAAATAGTGATGGACTACTCAAGACGAGAGAGTCCTAACACTTGTTATGGATGTCCAAAATCTTTCTAATAGGAATATGGCTTACCAAAGCTAAAAATGTGCAGCATAACAATACTCAAATGCTTCTTATTTTTTTCGTACAATGGCCCTTTATTTATAGGAGGATGGAAAGATTTTTCTTAACTAGTTCCAAAAGTGAATGGGAGGCCCTAGGAGGTACCTCCCATCCTTTTCAATGATCCCAAGGTGAAATTTGGGGGCGATTTTGGGTATGGGGGAGATCCCCTTCATCCCAAAAGTGGTTGAGGCCCGACCCAACTCATCAATGCATTTTTTTGTGTACGTGTGGGTCTTTTGACTATCATCCATGAACTATTCATGTCGTACACCGTGTTAGCCCGCGCGAATGTACATGCATGGCTTTTGTTGAATGTGCATGGATTTCCAAAACCAATTTTACATAGTTTTATGATTATCTTGCCAAAATGAGTGTAATCCTTCCATGAATATCGGTAGTATGTTGTGTTTGTGTTAATTGTTTCTTAATCCATTATCTGTATTTTTGGTGAGACATTTTATGGTGATAATAGATGCCCCCTGATGTGTGAGGTTAGGAGCACACATATAGCCGAAATAAATCATAGTTTCTTTTGGTGATGATGGCATTGTGTAGAAAGTGAGAAAACTTGAACATCAAGATCTATGAGAGCCATCCGTCGAAGGGAGAGGGGATGGAAGATCGGTACAAAGTATGATAGAAAAATGAAAAGTGTTTGTACAAACAAAGCGAGAATTCCCCATGCTCGTATCATGAAACCATAAAGAGATAGCATTAACTGAACTTGTTGACAAAGTAGATATCTGCAGCACCCTTGGGGGTATTAAAAATGATAGGTGACAATTATGATGATGGATCTAGCTCTGAATCGAGTGGTGAAGTACTCAGAGGCATTGATGGCCTAAAATATTCAGATTTCTTTGGCAGCTACTAAAAACTACAATGGTCACAAAGTAAGATCCACCATAACATGAGATTGTGTTGGATCTGAATCCCATGGGGATCAATGACATCAAGGAGCAATTAGGACTCGCTTTGTGTCATCTGAGGATACTCATTGTCAATGGAATGAGAGCCAAGAGACTGTCACTTTTCTGGAAATTTGTAGATGTCGACATGAAAGGTGGCGCGACGATAAGAAGTAAAGGGATTCTGCATATCCAGTTGATCAAAATGGTGTCAGAAACTGTATTGGTACTATTAAAGGGGGTGATAATCATGAACGATGTCTGAAATATATAATATTCTAGAACTTCCCTTGGTTTGGGGGTATTTATGGATGGAAACAACCATAAAATACTATCTTGTGTCATGGGGATGGCCAGATATGGGATAAATGTGCTCAAGGGGTGAGGTTGCAAGGGGATGTAGTGTAGGTCAAAATATAGAGCGATATGGGACACATAGGTCTAGTGGTGGTCAAAATTTTGGCTTGGATACAAATGTATTGTAGAGGGAGTGAGGGAAGTGAGATGACCCAACCAAGGGTAATAGGGGTTGTGATGTGCCAAGGAAAACACCATCAAGTGTGATGGCCAAAATCTACTCTACTTGCTTAAATGTAAAACATTCTTTTTACAATTACCAAATGAATAAATAATGGGGTTGAAAGTACAGGTACAGAAACAAGTGCCCCAATGAAGTGTGTCTTGACCTATATAGGGAACAAGTAGAGACTCGTGGAGGGTGGGGGAGCCATTGGTTGGTTTTTGTACTAGGTAGACATTGCATATGGACAATTGATATTGGATGATATGGCGGGTTAATGATAATGCGAAGGTGTATTTAATGTAACCAAAAAGAATAATGTGGGAGTCCATAATGGGGTCACGGTTAGCATGAATATGAGGAAGACGTATGAGGTTCTTTCTCTAGGGTTTAACACTACTGGGACTCTTGAGCCTAATGGGTATAATAGCATGAGTGTCAATATTCCATGGGTAAATATATGTGGGACAACTCATGGAGGTGAGATAGCTATCGGATGAAAGTACCTTAATGAAATGGATGTGATGGTACCGCAGAACCGGGTGTGGGGAACCTGAGGATAACTATCAAGGGGTATGATTGGGAAATGCAATTGTGAGCAGAGGGTTGAGTGGTATGCCAATTTGGAATATATTCCTGGAGGAGCCACGAGATTCCATGACTGACGACGTGAAGCGGGCCACGGGTGAGGACCTGCACATTTAAACCAAATAGACGACATGAAACATATTTTGGAAATAAAACATATATATAATAGTTTCCTGAGAATGAAATGAGGACATGGGATGCGTACATGTGCCCAAGGTGCCCAAAAGGGGTCCCCGGGGCTCTGAATTGAAATGAGAATCTGAGAGTACCATTGTGAAGGTGAATGAATCTGGATCTCATAGGCATGAATGGTGTGAGAAAAGGAGATTGAATGATCCCAAACGGATGTGAGGAAGTTAGGGAAATGGGTGTATATAAGCGCATGGGGCCCACATAACCACCTCATTTGTACTTTTTGTTATGGAGGTATGAGAGCTTCCTATGTGGATATTTTTTAGAACTTGTGGCTTCAAATATAGGATGAGGGTATCCTGGAGTTATGCATTGGTGGGGACCCATGGTGGCGGTCACTGATTCGATGGGTAGTGGTTGCGAGTGGGGATATGACGAGGCAGATTCCTATTATGGATATTTTTCTTGGGGGAGCTCCACCAGTTGGTGATGATGTATTGCAGCTATGGTCACCCTAGGTGGTAGGAGGACCTTGTATAGGTTGGGCCTGATTTTGTATTATGTAGGAGTCATTTTGAACTCCCCATTTTGTATAGATATGATGAGCGAACCTAGCCATGGAGCTAAGGCGTATATGTATTTTTGTATCAAACACATGAGCGATATATATATATATGAGTAGACCTTTTGGTACATGCGTTTATTTATTTGATATGTTTTTCTGTTTTATTTTTTGATGGATGAATGTAATATGTATGTTAATGTGATAAATTCCAATCTAGTGCTTGATTAGCTATGTTATCTGTCATCTAGTTGTGGTTTCTAGAAATATGAGAAAACGTCATTGACTCAAAAATTTGTAGAAGAAATTTCACTCGTAGGTACTTGTGATATAGGCATGGATCACGGACACAATACACGTTATTGAGTTGATTAACAATGAGCTGATAATATAATAGAAAGGTAAGGTGAAGAATATGAAGGTTACTAGCCTCAAAGAGGAGACCAATGATGGCAGCATACTTGGATTGGTTATTGGTGGTGGGGCCAAGGCATATGCCGCTAGAGTGGAGCAACACATAGTCAGCGGTGTAAATGGCCCAAGATGTCGAAGTGATATTCTAGGTCTAGCGGTTGGCTTCGTCCGCGTACCTAATGTGATAAGGGAACGAAGAGTTTATATGTTGAAAGAAGGACACTAGATTAGGATCACACAATGAGAGAGTTATATAAAAAAAACAACAACTAGTAAATCAAAGAAAACCTAATGTAAGATGGTTACGCTCAGGGGTAGAATTTTTTCAAGTATAACCCATTAATTGGGTCCTTGAGGGAAACATCTTCAGGGTGGCCTAAGATGTAGGCACCCTTAGTAAGGCAATGATATATGACATAGGGTCCTCGATGGAGAGATTCGAACTTGTCATGGTCAAGGGTATCATTTGTGATATCATGGGCTGACACAAGGTCACCTTCAATAAACGGCCAAAGGTTAACTTGGAGGTCAAAGGTGCCTTTGGTACTCTTTTTTTCTACTTCACTCTTCTGTAAGTATGTCTGTCGATCTTCATCGAGTGATTCGAGGGTGAACAACCATTGCTCAAGCGATGGTGTTTTGGGCAAGAGATTGAGTACGGTGCCTAGCATTGGGATTCCACACTCAATAGGGAGTATGGATTTAATGGCGTCGACTAAATGGAAGGGAGAGAAATCGATGGTTGTTTTGATAGTTTTATGATATGCCCGTAAAGATGCAAAAAGCATATGATGCCAATTAGTCTTGTGTTTGTCAATTGTGCATTGAAGCATGGTTTTGAGAACCTTGTTGACAACCTCAACTTTCCCATTGGATTGTGGGTAATAGGGTGAGGTGAACTCATGGGTGAATCCTAATTTGGTCGATATCTCCACAAACTTCATTCTTGAAGTTATTTATGTGGTCGAAGACTAGTTGTAGAAGAACCCTGAAGCGAGCGATGACATGGCTGATGACAAAACGTGTCGTTTTGACGGTCGTATTGTTGAACATTAGAATTGCTTCATACCATTTGGTGAAGTAGTCAACAGAGACTGCAATGTAATTTTTTCCATTGTTGTATGGAGGGTTTCATGTCATAAAATCGATGCCCTATCTACCAAAGGGGTCGGTCATGATTACGGGGTGCAAGAGGGTAGGTGGTGCTTGAGCCTTATGTGCATATAGTTAACATTTTTCACATCGCTTAACTGTGTGGATGTAGTCATGAAACAATGTGTGCCAAAAGTAACCCTCCTGAATGATATTTTAGGTAGTAGACATTCCAGATAAGTGACCACTACATGCGTCATTGTGGCAGTCATTCAGAACTGTCTCGGACTCTTCCAGAGTGAGACATCGTAGAAGGAGTATGTTGATGCCTCTACTATAAATAACATCTCCTATGAGGAGGTATCGTGAGGCCTGGTGTTGAATGCAACAATGATCGTCCCGAGATAAGTGTGGGCTTCATTTTTTAGTGTGGAGGTAGAACAAAGTATCATCGTACCCTGGGTCGATTGATGATATGAGAAATTAATTCTCATTAGGGAAATTCTCATTGATCGGGGGGTCTGTAGAGTCAAATGGTAATATACAAGGAGTTCATCGAGGACAACGCCTTTCTTTCTCTTTGGGGTGGTAAACTCTAGTTAATATTCTTGGAGAATAATGATCTAGCGAGAAAATTTTCCATTGATATGGTGTCAAATCAAGAGGTAATTTATAAGGTAGCTAGCGAGGTAGTGGGGAGGACCAGAGGGCCCATAGTGATAATAATGGAGGTCATTCAATATAAGGTGGACTAGGTCCACTATATTATTAAATAAGGCCCACAATGGTAGTTAGATATAATAAATGGGTAATTAGAAATAATAAATGTAAGAGGACTTCTTAGAAGGTTCTACTTCTAGANTCAATAGGAGGATGCCCCCTCGAAGAGGCAAGTGAACAAGAGAGGATCCCTTCCATAATAGGATCCATTGTATGGTGTTGCCCTACCTCAAGGGTTTGATGGTAATAGAGGATATTTTGCATATTTTTATTGTATATCTTTTTTTGTGCCTTTGTATTTAGTCTTTGGTTCTTAACAAGTGGTATCAGAGCGCTTTCCTTGGCAGACATTGTGGGAAAATATTTTTTACTTTTGCATATTTTTTTTCGAAGAAAAAAAGGGCCGCGACATTCCAAAACATTTCAGTATATTTTTGTAAGAAAATTGCAGAAACAAGTTGTGGATCTGAGTTCCTCTCAGAAAAACACCCAAGTTGAAAAAAAAAATCATCCGAAACGGAGTCCGAAAGTCAAGATATTGAAGTTTTAAAATCTGCAATTTTTCAGGGTTTTTTCCGCGGACGGCGGCACGATTTTTTTTATTTATGTAGTATCTAGAGTCTGAATTTGTCCAAATAAATTATATATCTGAGTTCCTTTCACAATTTCACCCAATTTCAAAAAAAAAATCAGCCGAAACGGAGTCCGGGAAGTGAAGTTATGAACATTTTAACTTCAGCAGTTTTTTAGGGTTTTTTTCCAGAAAAAGCCACGATTTTGTGTCGTAACTTATTGGGTCTATTTTTAGTTTTTTTTCATGATGGTTGAGGGATCGAAGGGTGCTCAGATGGCTATTTCTTCTCAAAACCTCAAAGAAATTCTTGAAGCATTCAAATCTCAATTGTATGACACATTGTGTGGCACATTGCATGATAGATTGCATGACCTTGCAGATGGCCTCAAGGATAGTTTTCATAGTTCATTCGATAGCATGCATGAGAGATTTCTTATGGCAGACATCAAGGATGAATATAATCAAGAAATATATGCTTGGTATGATTTTGAGGTCGATTGTGATGATTGGTATATGGATAGTTGTC
>JASDQU010885022.1:18116-31257 GCA_032191745.1 Picea mariana
ATGGGTTAGCCTCTTAAACCCTAAGAGACTGACCCTCCATCCTTTAATATTTTAGTATAAGATTGCTTATGCAAGAAGATGAGGGAACAGCTCTGAAAACAACTTTTTCTTTTTCTTTTTTCAATTGGGATGGTATTTATGTTAGAGGATGACTTTCTGTTATATTAATTAGTGATTGTCCCGATGTAAGGGGTACTTAAGAAAACATGGCCTATCTAAAGATATGATATAATCAAGCTATTTAGTGTGTAGTGGATGGTACCATTGAGAAAGAACAGAAAGGTATCTCTAGGCTCAACTTACTTTCTTCCTTTTTAGTTATTGTGATGTTTCCATGACTAACCGCTCATTAGACCTCCTTGTTACTCTTTGATAAAGACACTTGACTCACTTACTCAGGTTTCTTGGAAAAACTGTACAAGAGACCTCTAGGCTTGATAGTTATGGTATCACTTCCTTATACAGTGGTGAAGAGTTTCAAGAGAAACTACTTTAGAATGCCAAAAAAATGAGAATCTTGCAAAAATATGGCTAATTATAGTAAGTCAATATTCATTTGATGCTTTAACAGACACAAAAAAAAACAAATGTTTTGAGGAAAGATTCTTGAAACTGTGTACTCCTGGTGAAATAAATACTTACAAAAATATCTAGAATTTCTTTATTAACAAAATTCAATAACTATTTACATATATACAGTAGGAAATTCAAAAAAAATTTCAAGAACAAGGGGGGACTTCCCCATCTACTAAGGCCAATGCCTTGTCAGTTGTCATGACATGTAGAAAATCCTCTCTGGAAATGGGCTTATGATAAAACTTAAGTCGGTGTCCATTTACCACAAAGGAGACTCGTCCATCGTCAATTGTTTTAATTTTTACAACTCCATTGTCATATACAGTGTCTACCTCGTAAGGGCCCAACCAACAGGTAGTAAGTTTGCCTTTGAAGGTTTTGAATCGGGAATCAAACAACAGAGCCCAATCACCAGGCTGGAAGTGCTTCTTCTTAATAAACTTGTCATGCCACTTGCTCCTCTGGTTTTGGACTAATATTGTCCATTGGATGGCATCTTGCCTGATTTCATCCAACTCATTCAATTGTAGGGCTCATTTCTTCTGAGCCTCATCTAGGTTCAATCCTAACTCTGCGGCAATATGGAAGGTCCTTACTTGGAATTTTATAGGTAAAAGTACTTGTTTCCCGTACACTAGCTCATAAGGGGTATGCCTAGTGATATTCCTCCAGGTAGTCTGATATGCCCACAAGGCCTCTGGGAGCCTATCAGCCCAATATCGGTGATGTAACTAAACAGTCTTGGTCAAGATGGCTTCCAAAACTTTATTTGTGGATTCTACCTGACCATTGTCTTGCGGGTGGTATGGAGAAGATTTGCGGTGTTTAATCCCATATTTCTCTATCAGCTCTTTCATCAGCTTGGAAGTGAATTGAGTGCCTTGGTCGGTAAAAATTTCATGAGGGACACCGAAGCGAGTAAATATGTCTTCATAGATAAATTCAACAACAAACTTCTCTGTAGCACTGAATAGGGCTTTTTCCTCTACCCATTTAGTGACATAGTCCGTACAAACCAAAATATAGTTCTTCCTACGGGACATGGGTGAAATTGGTCCTACAAAGTCGAGGGCCCATTTTTCGAAGGGTTCTATCATAACTTGGGCCTGCAAAGGCATTTCGTTAGATGACGTAGGTCTTCCTATCTTTTGGCAACTATCACAACTTCTCACATACTTGGCAGCATCTTTGAAAATGCTAGGCCAATAGTAACCCAAATGTAGCACCTTATATGTTGTACATTTGTCAGAAAAGTGGCCACCACATGGTCCATCATGACAGCTTCGTAGTATATCAGGTACCTCATCCTCTCGGACACATCTACGAATAATCAAATCAGGACCTGTGCAAAAAAGATCATGACCAACCCAAGAGTAATTAGCACTCTGTGTAATAATTTTTCGCTTTTCATGAGGTGACAAATGAGACGGTAACCTCCTAGTAGCCAGATAGTTTTCCATATCCGCAAACCATGGGGTATTAATAGAGAGGGAAAAAATATGCTGATATGGGAAACTATCATCTACAGGGATATCATCATCCTCATTTTTTATTCGGGAAATAAAGTCAGCTACTACATTATCCTTTCCAGGTCGGTCAAGCACAGTGATATTAAATTCTTGCAATAACAAGAGCCACCTAGTCACTCGGCCATTAGTTATAGGTTTGTTCATGAGGAACCTAATGGTGGAATGATCGGTGTGTACAAATACTTCATAACCTGTAATGTAATGACGAAACTTGTTAATAGCATGAACAACTGCCAAGAACTCTTTCTCAATGACTGTGTAGTTCAACTCAGCAGGGAACAAGTTCTTGCTTACAAAATAAATGGCATAGGACTGTTGGTCTTATTTCTTCCCTAATACCCCTCCTATTGTTGTGTCAGAGGCATCAGTGGATATATGAAATGGGAGAGTCCAATTGGGCCCTCTAAGAACTGGTGCCACGGACAGCTTAGATTTCAAGGTTTCAAAGGCATTTTGACACTGCTCAGTCCAAACAAAGTCAACATCTTTTATTAATAATCCAAACATGGGTGCAGCAATCTTTGTAAAATTTTCAATAAACCACCGGTAATATCCAGCATGTCCAAGAAATCTTCTCACCTCTTTCTGAGTCTTGGGGGGTGGAAGTATGAAAATGACCTCAATGTTTACAGGATCGACTTTTATTCCTTCAGATGAAACATGATGTCCTAGAACCACTCCTTCAATTAACAACATTTTGCATTTTTCATGACTTAGAGATAGCTTCATTTCCTGGCATCTGATGAGGAATTTTTCTAAGTTGTCTAAGGCTTCCTGGTAAGTGTTTCAATAGACTGTGAAGTCATCCATGTAGACCTCCACACAATCATGAATAAGATCAAAAAATATCCCTAGTACTGCTCATTGAAAAGTGGCAGTAGCGTTACAAAATCTGAATGGTAAGACCCTATAGGCATAGGTGCCCCAAGGAAAAGTAAAGTTAGTCTTGTCCTGGTCCTTAGGTGCTATAAGAATCTGGTTGTACCCGCTGTACCCATCTAGAAAGGAGAAAAACTTCTTTCCAGACAAGGTATCTAGAACCTAGTCAATGAAAGGGAGAGGAAAGTAGTCTTCCAAAGTGGCCTTGTTGAGTTCTTAGAAATCAACACAAATTCTCCATTTCCCAGTCACTTTCTTTGGAACCACTACAAGCAGGGATACCCACTTGCTATCGGATATGGGATAGATAAATATGACATTTATCAACTTTTGAATCTCCTCCTTGACTATATCTTTGAGTGTTGGGTTCATCCTTCTCTAGGGTTTCCTAATAGGTGTTACTTCCCCCTGGGTATATATGTGATGGATGCATGTGTCAAGGTGTATACCCTTCATGTCAGTGTATTCCCAAGCAAATGCTCATGTTTGTTCTTTAAGGATATCTACTAACTGTTTCTATTCGTCTGTATCTAGCCCGCAGTTTATATGTAAAAATTTCCATGGACTAATCTCGTAAGGCATAGTATAAGACATGGCAGACTCATCTATCTTGAAAATAATAGATGTCGAAGACAAATTGGATGGATCCAATTGTTCTTGAAATTCTTCCCCAAACATGTACTCAAATTGGGGAAAATACTGTGGAAAATCCACACATGTGATAGCAGAAATGAACTGGTTTAGCACATTTTCTATTGTGTTCCCCTGAAGTGCCCTTGGATGGTCACTTGGCAATACGGGTTCTTCCCAATCCTCATTCTCGTATGGACATTCAAGCAACCATAGATTCTCCATAATAGGTTGAGCTGGAGGGTAAATGGTGAGCTTCTGGATAGAGAGACCATTTGAGATGGTCATTTCTCCTTCTCTACAGCCAATAAATGCATTGGTTGTGGCTAGCCAAGTTCTTCCCAAAATAACGGGAAGGCCTCTGGCAGGATCCTTTGAATGAATGACAAGAAAATCTACAGGGTGCTCCCATGAGGCTAAAGTAACCATGACATCATCTAAAATCCCTTCAGGTATAACCCTAGTCTTATCTACTAATTCCAAAATGGTTGGGGTAGGCCGAAGAAGAGGTTGTAACTGTAATTGTTCTAAGGTAGTAGCGTTCATAACATTGATGGTTGCCCCTAGGTCTATGAGAGTGTTTCCAATGGCGACCTCATTAATGGTTATGGTCACTACTAGGTTTCCTGGATTCCCATATTTTGCTAGTTTTGGCTACTCTGATATGTACTCAGAAAGTCCTCCTATCAAGTGTACTGTAGGGGGATCTTTTTGCTTCCTACTAGGCTTCTTGATACACAATTCTTTGACTACCTTACTATATATTGGAATGTCTTTAATGGCTTGAAGCAGGGGAATCTTGACACAAATATTTTTCAATTCATTCAAAATGTCAAATTCTGGTCGGGTGGTAGGTTTCCCGATTACCAATCAGTCTGGATAAGGAGGGACCCTCATAATTTGTGAAGGTTCATTTTGGGGAATCTTGGGTTCTTGATTCTTCAGGATAATAACATCTTCCCACCTAGTGTCATATGTGGGTTGTTTGGTGATTTCTTCTTCTTCTTCTTCCTGGATGACTACTGAGGGTCTCTGCCTCTCCAAAACTTTTCCTGATCTTAGTTGAATTTTCTGTAATGGAACAGGAGTAATAACATATGTCGGGAAGGCCTGCATCTCAACATTATTAAGAGGTTGAGGGGGCTTATTATTGGGGTTCGTCAGTGGTTGTGTCGGTAATAGTGTCAGTCTCAGGGAGCTTGCATTTTGATATTGTAGCGGTTGTTGTTGTGGAATAGGTAAAGGTGGTGGAACAAAACCTGGCAGAAGCTATGGAGTGTTCGATGAGAACTGAGGATAAGGATGGTTGGACATAGGAATAGGTAGAGCTTGAGGGTTTCCTTGGTTGTGTCCTCCCCTCCATCCTTGAATCCAAGGATGTTGGTACTGAGTAGACCATTTTTTCCAACCTGGTGAGTTCCACTGTTGTTGTTGATAATAGGGTGGAACTTGAGACTGTAGATCCGGGTATGTGGGTTAATTCCTAGGCTGCCATGGCCTCCTAGGTGCATAATAAGACTCCCCGAGATCTCCACTCCCATAGATGGCTAATAAATTGGGCAATTATGGACAATTTTCAGTCACTTGGTCTTATGTACAGAAGCCACAAACTGAAATGTTATCTAATGGGCACTCCCTTGAGGAATGCTTCCTCTTGCATCTTGGGAAATATATGCTCATTGTTGCATTTTCCTCCTCCTGTTTCTTTTTTAGTTTAATGGTATCCAACTGGGAACCTATTGTGCTTAAGATGTCAGTCTTAAAGTTTTCTAAAAGGTTCCCTATCTTTGCTCTCGTAATACCACATGAACTAACTGGTTTTATGTTTCTATTGTAAGGGTCCTGAACATTATTCCATGTTTTGGCTCTACTCCTTGAGTCATTTTTACACATTTCACATATTTCAGCAAATGGTTTATGAGAGATGTCACTTGATGCCATCAGGTTAAGCATCTCTAAATATTCTTCTGAAATTCCCTTAAGGAAAAGAGCCCTAATTGCATCCTCTGGGAGGTCATGGTATTTTGACTTCTAGGAGATATAACCAAATCTTTCCATATAATCTTTGAGGGTCTTGTCTTCCAATTGTTGGATTTTAAAAATGTCATTACGAGACTCTTTGGTCTTGCAGTAGTCTTGGTACTTCTTGAGAAATATGTCTTTCATGGCTTCCCAAGACCTAATATTGGATTCTCCCAACCCCATGAACCATCTTAGTGCAGAGTCTTTGAGGGTGGCAGGAAAGAGTTTTAATTTCTGGGCATCTTGTACGTAGTTGTAGCTCCTACACAAGATGTCAAATTCAAATAGGAAGGTGTCTGGATCTTCATTTTTTTTACCATAAAAGGTAGGCAGTGCAGAAAGAGGAATATTCTTCATGTTGACATTTGGAGTGGTGTCCAAAATCGGAAACCCGAAGGTAGTTTCAGTTTGGTTTCCAGATTCTTCTTCCTCTCTATGTCTTACATTGTTATGGTCCTCCTGCTCATCCATATTGGCTTGGTTTCAAAAAAGAGAGTACCTAGATGGTTTTACCTTTGAGGAAAACAAGGTTTCCCTTTGATGGAAAGGTCTTCCTATGAATTGGATATCTGGGACTCTACTCGAGCCGATTGAGACTATTGGTGCCAAAGTTTCTGTGTCCATTTGAGAGATAATTACATTGGCTGAGCTACCAAACAAAAGATTCACCTGTTCAGGGTCTATGATATCTTTAAAGTTAAGGTCCCCTTGTGGTGGTGTAAAAGAAAAGGTTGTATTGTTTGGTTCTGTGGAAGACTTGAGTGGTCTTGCCTCCTTTCCTAATATGATTGATGCTTCAATTTCTTGTTCTATAGTGCTCCCTGAGTTAGTCTCTTCAGAGGCTATTTTAGCTCTTTGAGTTGAGTTAGCTCCTATTTTTTGGTATCAGTCTGCGGATTTTATAAGTGGAACGTTCCTTCCCCCAAAGAGATTGGAAGGAACCTTGGTTGAAAGGTCTGATTTTGATTTAATGTATCTACCTTGTGGGTCTCTAGGCCTATTCATGAAAGAAAGCAAAAATAAAAGAAAAATCTACCATTTGGTTTCTAGGTCTATTCATGAAAGAAAACAAAAACAAAAAGGAAAAACTACCATTGGGTTTGGGGGAACCTACTATAGCAGATGCGCAGGTTCTTACCTCTCATCTTAAAGTTCCCCCGCCACCAAACTAATGTTAAGGTTTAGAAATGATATAATTCCTAACTACTTCTTACCTTGAGACAACTCCCCGACATCGGCACCAAAAATGATGGGTGTTCTATATGCACCAAAAAGACACTAAAAACCCTTAATTAAATTGTCAACCCAGGGTAAGTAAACTTAGAGTTGTAGCAAAATATATGCCAAAGGTAGAAGGTTGGTAGGAGTGTAGACTAACTAAGGAAGGTAGCTATCTAAGGCTAATCTACTCAAGCAAAACTATCTAATCAGCAAACCCTACTAAGCAACTTGAAACTATGTAACCTAAGTACTTTTGGGCCAAGGATCGATGGATAGTCCTAAGAAAGCAAGTAAAAACCCTATGTTAAGCAAACTAGTTCATGAAAATAAGCAAAAGCAACTACTAAGCATAATAATAAGCAACTAACAAAAGCAAACTATTTTAACTTGTCAACCTACATTCAATGAGCAACTACCCTATGAAAGCAAATAAATAAACAAGCAAGCAAAAACACCTATCTAACCTATTAAAGCAAATAGACAAGCAAGCAAAGACACCTAACTAACCTACTAAAGCAAAAGACAAGTAAGCAAAGGCACCTAACTAACCTACTAAAGCAAAAGACAAGCAAAGGMAACTAACTACGGTAAGCAATCAAAGTAAAACTTCTCATTGAATGACTATCTAGCCTAAGAKGCAAGTGGACTAAATKCTTAATGCAAAACTATTTCTAATGCATGAAAGGAGATCTAAGAGGCAACTGGACTACATGCTCAATGCAAAACTATTTCTAATGCATGAAAGGAWATCTATTTTATTGAAAKCAAGAAAGACTAACAACTAATGCTTAATCTATAATAAGAAAACTACTCTCTAATCTATCAAAGCAAAGTCTATCTATCCTACAGCAACAATAAAACTTTATTCTAATCTATGAAAGCAAGAAACTATCTTTAATCTACGAAAACAGGAAAACTATCTTTTAACCTATGACAATTCAAATATAATGTTGGTGGTTGTGTGAATGTCTTCAGTGTCGGATGATATCTCGATGGCATTTGACAACAAAGGACAATTCCAATGGTATAAGCTCAACACTAATCTCAATGGCAAAATGAAAGGTATGGATTAAACAATCCAATGAGAATTTAGCCATGACAAAACAATGTTAGATACCCTTCATATTCATGTATAAACCATCAACAACATAACGATATCATCATTATACTTCTACACTATGGAAGTAAAACTAGATTCAACCATTAACTAAGAATTATAATTGCAATCTAATTCTAGGAAAGGAAATTGCATAAAATAAAACTAGGCTATGTCTACTCTAACCATTCAAACTGCAATAAGGAAATAATTAAAAACAGAAATTAAACTATGGTATTGAAAAGTAAATTAACAATCTAAATTAACCAACAACTAATTAAATGAGATCTATATAAAACTGAAGTAAGCAAGCTATAATAAAAAACTGGAATTAACTCTATCCATCCATCAAATCCCTGTCAAAGAAAACCCAAATCAAACTTTGTTCTGTTCTAATTAAACTTTGTTTTAAACTTTAACGATAAAATCATAAATCAAAGCATAATCTAACGTCTAATTACATAGGGGGTTAGTATAGAGACTTGCAAGTTTGTTCCTAATCTACAAAATCAATGCATGTTAACACATCTCATCATTCTAACTTGCAAAAGAGAAGCAAAACAATTAAGCTACAACAAACTAATCAACTCAATAAAAATATTCATGTACAGGAAAATAAAGAGAGCAATTAAATTAGGAAATGCATAAACAATACATTGATAGTCACCAGACTGCTGGTGGGCCCCCCAGCAAGTCGTGGTCACTCTCTAAAAGCACACCACGAACTCAGCAGGTCGAATTCACTATAAAAATCCAAAAACGCAGTTCTGGCATAATCTGGCAATGTAAAAACTCAAAACAGAGTAAAAACGTATTTGTTCCTATCACATTGATGTATCTGTTGCTTAACTTATGTTTGACCATCATAGTGGTATTTATAAGCTTACAGACCAAGTGGTCGACCACAAGAGGGTCGAACCACTTCTAAATTCGGAAAATTACAATAAATGATGCCCTAACTCATCAAACGGAGCAAGCCAATAATCGCCTTCTTGAACAACTAAAACTGAGTTGTCAGGATCTCAATAGTTGGACGGGGCAAGGATAAACAAAACCCACGTGCCCGATTTTCCCATCACTGGCCGCCAATGCCATAACCGCAAGTCGCCTTCCATTTCTATGCAATACGAAGTGCTGGACAGAGTGCCAGATCGAGTGTCAGAACGAGTGCCGGAATGAGTGCCGGATCAAGTGCCGGAACTAGAAACATAGTGCGTTTTTGCCCTGTAACACCAGAAAAACGTGAATTAGCTCTTGGAAATCATAAAACATGATGAATTATACTTGATACAATCATTAAACATGAATTATACGTACCTTATGTCGATCATACTGTTTTATCATAAAATTCTTCAAAAAGATCCTTCAAAATATGAAAAACACATATGTACATGTGGCAAAAGTGTATAATAATCGTCATGAAAGTGATCATATCTCGGGCCCAACAGCAGGGCAGAAGATCAAAGCAAGAAGAAGGCATAACCATGAATCTACAGCTAAGCTTTTGATCAAAGGAAAGAAATCTCCATCTTCTCCACTCTTTTTCTTCTTCTACACCATTTCTCATAGCTTTATGTTTGAATCTCTGAGTTGGGCACAAGGCTGAGTTCTTGAGTGTTCTTCTTGTATTCTTCTACAAAATTTTCTTGTATGATCATGGAGTATTTACAGCCATACACATGACTGTCAAATCTTTTGTAATGAAGAACATTTTTCATTAATAAACTCCACAAAGAATTGCTTCGAGGTTGATCTTGACTATATCTTGTAACTTTGAGTTTTAAGTATGAGATATTTGAGGTTGACCTATCAAATTCTCTTTTGATATTGATAACATCACTCTTTTAAAATTATTTGAGATGATCAAATCATTCTCTCTTATTTCTTGTGAAGAAGATATGGATGCATGTATATATGATTAAGAATATTGTGTGTGATAGTGATCACAATTTAATTCTGATGTTGAAGCCCTCCTCCAATATTTTCTTATTGTAAAAAGAATTTTGTTGCACATAAATATTGTATTTAGGTTATTGAAGAACCATTTTCTTTCATAATATCAAGCAATAAAGATTTAGGGTTTTCTCCCTAGCACTCTACTAATCTAAGATATCACAGGCCCAAGAGGAGTACCACCTCTCTAAAAATGAAGGGGTACTAATGTCCTCATGACGTTGTCATTTTGGTCCTGACGGATTCAAGTGTCAACAATGACCAACAGTATCCACTTGCACGAATGGAGACCCTTCTCACCACCACAAAGGTCAAGATTTTCAAATGGAATCCACAACACCAGTTGGCTTCCGAGAGGCATTGGGCCTTGCTCCATGAGGTACAAGTCAGGTATTATGGTGACTGTCATTTCAATATTTGAGGCATTTTGAGTATGTTATATCTTAGACTGCTTTAGATTTCATGACATATACTTGTACATTATGCCTTTTTCCCTGTTTCACCTTGGTGGTTGATGTTGGCTCAAAAGTGTTCAAACCAGGGTCCTTCTTAGGTTACCAACAAAAGGTACTGAAGTAGTCTAGAGCGTTGGCATTTTAATCTTCTTGGTAGGGTAGAAGTCTCACTTAAGCGTAACCAAGACATGAAAGAGAGGGAAAGGTAAGGAGAATACTTGGACAAACCTCTAAGGTGCCAAGGCTCACTGTAATCTTGCACTGAATAGACTAAACCTGTAACAGTCCTCAGGAACTCCTAACTGGGAAATAAAGTAACAGAGTTGTGTTTCCATTTATAAAGAAGCACTTAAGTACATCAGACATAAAGATAATAAAGAACAACATTTCATTCATGCATTAGAACTAAATACACAAGATGTAGATTCAAAATTTAGGCCTCTGATTATATTGATAATACCAAAATTTGATACATTGTCTGTCTGGTTCTCACCCAGGTCTCCATATTCAGCTATGCTATAGTATTGGTCCATTACATCCATGATTCGTGTTACAACAACAATATAGATAACGGTAATCGTAATATCTCTGGACTAACATGCTAGAAAACAATGATATTACAGGCCTTTCATTAACCTTTCACTATTAACTTATCATTATTCATTCATTCACTCATTATCTTATTACAATCACATTGGTCTCCTATATATAATCTGATATTGGTGATTAATAACTCGAGAGTTCTTTATTTTCTTGATCTTGTTGCAACTTCTTTCCTCAAAGCTGATGTTGCGATGTCCCTTTAACCACTTTATGTTTCTTTTTTTTATTTGTTGTCCAGCTTCTGAACAGCTTGCACAACTTCCATTCTCAGAAATGAAGCTACAGTGTGTTGTGTGCAATTTGTTTTAAACAAAACGAAGGGCCCAACAGGCTCCGAACACAATCCTTGACTCACCCCAAGTCAAGTCTTCATCTTTTCCATGGTCTCTCGGTTGGCTTGTTGTTCTTTCTTTCCTTCTGGTTTTGAGTTGCTTTCACTTTCGTCTTCAGTTGTTTCTGGTTTCTCTTCTTCAAACAAAGGGCCCAACTCAGGTATGAGTTTGAGGGCTCTCTTCCTGACCTATTGGAAGTTATCCATCTTATCCTGCCACTTCTTGGAAAGTAGGGAAGCTTCAGCAACAAATTGTTGAGTGGCGTTCGTGATGCATTCCTTTGGCTTTGACGCAACTAAGKAGATCCATTATGAATCAGCAATGGCATCAACTTGATGCATCTGTAAGTACGTTATCTGAACTATGGGTCRAAAGTCTCRTAGCTCTTTCTTGGCAATGGTTTGGGCTTCATATAATGCATTTGGCTCATTGTCTGCTTGCTGGATTTTGTCGAACTTCACCTATTCTTCCARCAGATCCAGGGTGTTGSTTGCTTCTACATTGAGTGATTGGATATTCAYGCGCAAGTCCTCCAATGTGTGGTTGCACCTTGAAATTATTCCCATCCAATCGCTTACCTCTCTGAAGATCTTGGTGCATTCGGCAGTTCATTTGTGCAAGGTTGCTCTTGCATTGTTCCCTTCCAAGACAATTTTCTCCATTTTCTCTCAAAGCTTCTTGRGTTGCAATTCAACTTCTTTCTTGTTGTCTTGTAGTTGTGCTTCGAGGATTTCTACTCTTTCAACCAGTTCTGACCAAGCTACATGAATTAACTCGATCTGCTCCACAGGCTCACTTGTTGTGATGGACTCTAGCAATTGAGGCACTATCTTTCTGACCATCGTCCAAGCCTTGGAGAGTTTTTCTTTGACTTTCTCCACCTCCAGTTCTACCTAAATCTTGGAGTGTTCCTATTGCGTTCGTTGTGTTTGCGCAACCAGTCCTTCCTGTTTCCAGAATTTTGCTTCTCTTTCATCCTGATGGATCCTCTGCTCCAGTTGTTTAGCTAAGGCTCTAATTATGTCTACCAACTGCGCTGCTAGTAATTGTGCGAGCTCGCCTCATGAAGGAGTGGAATCTGTGGGTACTCGAACTTGCAGTGGTAGTCCACTGGCCATTGATTGTCCAGAGGGTGTCTCCACCTCTTCTTCTCTTGGGGATGGCCCTTGCAGTTGATGTGTAAGTCTAGCCTTCAGTTCTACTGGGAATTGGGGAAAAGCTTATGTCTTGGCGAGGCAAAGCTGCAATAGTTTCGTGCATAGATGTGGGTTTTGTAAAACCGGTTCCAGTTTCTCTTGCAAAGATGTTGTGCTCTACCCCGATGTAGTTTCAGGTTCCTTCTGAACCTTATGCACTTCTGCCTCTTTCTGTAACACAATTTCTGGGGTTCCGCTTTTGTGGATGGAAATCTCAACATTGATTGTTTAGAGAGAATGTTCAGTGCTTGGATCTTGTAGTAGTGGAACAATTTGGCTCTCCGTTGAAGGCGGAGTGTCCTAAATGGGTATGAATGGAACAACTGAATGGCTCGAGACCTTAGGGGTCAGATTAATGTGTTCTAGTACATGCTCAGGTAGGTCGGGGCGATCCAACCACATGGGCTCAGGTGAAGTGGATTGGATTTATGGGAGTAATGGGGTTTCTCAGTGATTATGGTTGTGGATGCACTAGTATTTGGTTTGGAATCATCTTGGATGTCGATCATTGTTTGAGCAGCTCGAGCGACTACTCGAGTAAATGGTATGGTCGAGGAAATCGACTGGGGGTTTAGAATATTCACAGGGGAGATCCTTGTCCTCGGTTTCTTAACTAATGTATCTCCTATGAAAGCAGTGGCGAGGAATT
>JASDQU010885023.1:0-15205 GCA_032191745.1 Picea mariana
ATAAAATTGTTAATTGCATTAACTACAAAATATCATTGGAAGCTTCACCAATTAGATGCAAAATATGTTTTTTCTGAATGGTGAGTTAAAGGATGAGGTTTACCTTACTCAACCAGAGGGGTTTGTGAAAAGTGGTCAGGAACATTTAGTGTGTAAATTAAAGAAATCATTGTATAGGCTGAAACAGGAACCTAGGTCATGGTATGGGGAGATAGATTCCTTCTTTCTTCAACAGGGTTTTATGAGGAGAAAATGTGCTCCAAATGTGTATACCAAGTTTGATAAGAAGGGGCATGTTGTATTAATTTCCTTATATGTTGACGATTTAACTATTACAGGAAATTTTAACAAATTGATTAATGGAATTAAGGAGCATATGTCACATGTATTTGAAATGAAAGATCTTGGTGAGTTACATTACTTACTATGTATTGAAGTTTGCAGAAACACTGGTCAAAACTTTGTGTCTCAAGGTAAATATGACATAGAGGTACTTAAGAAGTTTAAGATGGATCAGTGTAAAGTTTCTTTTGTTCCAATGCAGCAGAACATGAAACTTTATTGTGATGATGGTTCGAAGGAGGTAAATGGTACAATGTATAGACGGATGGTGGAAAGTTTGAATTATCTCACTGCAACCAGACCTAACATAGCATATTTTGTTAGTCTATTAAGTCAGTTTATGGAAAAACCTCTAGAAAGTCATTGGAATGCAACGAAAGGGGTACTCAGGTATCTCAAAGGAACAATTGATTATGGTATTAAATATATTGATTCATTTGATGTTGAGTTGACAGGTTACTCAAATTTAAATTGGGATGGAAATATGGATGATCGGAGATCTACTATAGGTTATGCCTTTGGCATTGGATCCAGGATTGTTTCATGGAGCAGTGAGAAGAAACCTATTGTATCTTTATTATCTACTGAGGTAGAATATAAATCTTTGTGTGCAACAACTTGTGAAGTTGTTTGGTTGAGAAGACTTCTTCAAGTTGTTGGAGAAGAACAAAGGAAAGCTACGTTAATAAAATATGATAACCATAGCTCAATCAAGTTGGTGAGTAATCCAGTTTATCATTCAAGGACAAGGCATGTTGATGCTCAATTTCATTTTGTTTGAGAAAAGATGTAGTCTAATGATGTTGCTTTAATGTATTGTAATACTAGTGAGAATGATGCTGATATTTTTACAAAGCCTCTTGGGAAGATTAAATTTGAAGTGTTTAGGGAGATGTTAGGTGTGAAAGTCAACCCTTTCTCCATTAAGAGGGAGACTTAGAAATAATGGAGATCTTATTAGTTACGTAGGTTTTGATCTGGTGTTTATTTAGGATTTAGATCCTATTTTTTTGCAGTTTGTTCTAACTGCCTAAATTGAATGCAGTCCTATATATTCATGTATTCTTGATTGTTTGATCAATGAATTGAGTGGCATTTCTTCGGTTGCCTCCAGGTGTTGCCTCACCTGTAAGCAGCTAATTTCATTCATTCTCATATGTCTTTCCATTTTCTAAGTAAAGATTCTTCGGGGAAACTACGTGTCAATGTAATCCATCCTTCTCATGGCTCAAATATATGGGTGAGGATAAAGAGAAACTATGTGCCAAAGTGATCATCCATCCTTCTGACCCCCTTATGAAAACATGGAGCTTTATGAGGGCTATCAAAGTCACACCATTTTTGGTGATTTTTGTAAGAATCCTGCCACGGTCACCCACATTAGCCAAGATATATAAATTGAAATCCAAGTTGTGTTTATAAGGTTTAACCTTTTACACAAGCTTTCCCACAAGTTAATATGTTCTTCCAAAATATCCTCCACTTTATGTTTTTTTGGAATTTTCTTTTTTAAAAATATATATATTAATATTACTTGAGCTTTTTGGAGACAAACTCTATATAAATTTTAGTATGTTATATTTTTCTTTTGGAAACTTATCCTTTGTCATCATCAAATGCACACAGACTTAATCTCTTTTAACATTTTTTCTTCTCTTTTACGTTCTTGTAAACCATATTATTATACTTATGGCTACTTCATTGCAAATGTTCTTTTACTTGTTTGTATACCTTTTTCATGCACTATTTTTTTTGTTTGCTAGTTTGTCTATGACTTGTGGGACTAGCTTGTGGCTGAGAAACCACGACTCAGGGGCATCTAAGTTGTCAAAATCACTCGGGGATTGCATGTGGCCTAAGCCACATCAACCCTTAACATGGCTGTTTTTTTTGTTCCACAAATTTCAAGCTAGTGACTTTAACATCACAAAGTGCCTTAATAGCACACTCTGTCATCGACTGCCCTACGCTTCAGGGACCCTTTTTCATGCACTTTATAATGACTCTTCATCTACATTACTTGGTTCAAGGACATTGAATAAATTTGTGAGGCCTTTAAGTGATCTCCTATGCTCTACAATATAGATGTGTGTATTCATTGTAGAGCATAGGAGATCACTTAAAGGCCTCACAAAGTTATTCAACGTCCTTGAACCATATTAACTTAAGTGTGTGAATTAATGGGATCATAGAATGTTGAAGTAAACTACAATCTAAGACTCAATTTCTTTAACAATGTTGTTCTCACTTAAAAAATTGTTTACATAGCATGAATTGAAATTGCTAGGATTACCTAAATATACCATCTATAGTACGTGTATCTACTAAAATAACTTAGGAAATCACTTTTCCTAATGTTATTTCCATTTAATTAAAGTTATAAAACATTTTTATGACTTTTTCCTCTTTAATTTATTAAAAAAAATAAAATTCAAAAGTAATGGCTAAAATTGATTCGGACAAGTAATCATATTTTATTATTTGATCCTATCAAGGATAACCACCATTTTGCCTATAAATTAAAGAGATCCCTCCATTTACATATCACACATCATTGAATGTAACAAAGCGTTGTTGAAATTCCCTTTGAACGTTTGGCCTTGTTTCACCATTACTTTCAACCATCAAAGAGGATAATCATAGCCTACAGTTGATCCGGATTACATTGAAAAGAAAACGACATACAAACAAAACTATAGAAAAGAACACATAAGTACAGTGAAACTCAGCTTTTATTAATGAGTAAAATAGCAAAATATTGTAAAATACAAAATGGATAGATGGTAATAGCTTATCTTTGAAGAGAAAGAGATGTCGGCTACACTCATTCGCAAAAAAATATTACAAGGGGGTGAAAAAGTTACCTTGTTATCTACATCATGAAGGAATAATAATATATCATATATATAGTACTTATGAATTCTTTTTCCCTCAAGAGTCATATAGTTTCACTTATTTTAATATTTTTATTGTATTTATCTCATTTTATAAATATCATGGGTTACAAAACCAAGGGCTCATAAATCACTAATGGTAAAAACTAATTAAGAATTGTGAAAACATCATTTTACCATTGTATTATTATTATTTATTGTGTTTCTCTCCATCTTTCAAATACCATGGGTGTATAACATGGTTTATCAAAACCATAGGCTTGAAAAATTTGATTGAGTGGAAGAGGTGGATGGCCATCGATATCCACTTGGATCAGTCCTCGCCCCTTAGGAAGCAATGGTCTTCATTGCGTCAAGTTCCCTCAAAAGATGGGGAAATTGGCTAGAATGGCGGTAGCTTACCTCTTAAGAGAAAGAGATGTTGGCTACACTCATTTGCAAAAAGATATTACAAGAGGGTGACAGAGTGACCTTATTGTATACAATATGAAAGAATAATAATATATCATTTTACAAATGGAAGGGCCTGTAAATATAGTACTTAAGTATGCCTTTTCCCTCAAGAGTCATATTGTTTCATGTATTTTAGTATTTTTATTTTTTTTTATCCTGTTTTACAAATACCACAAGTTACAAAACCACGGGCTCATAAACCACCAATGGTAAAAACTAATTAATAATCGTGCAATCATAGTTTTACCATTTTATTATTATTTTTTATTTTATTGCTCTCTATATTTCAAATACCATGGTTGTATACCATAGTTTATCAAAAATATAGGCTCGAAGATGTTGACTCAGTGAAAGAGGTGTATGGCCACAAATATCCAGCTAGATCAACAATGAAACACTTGGAAAAGAAGAATCCTCCCACAAAGAGACCGCTAGAGGATTCTTGTCTTCAAATGTTTTCTCCACATGTGTATTCATATATGCTTTGTTTATTGGGTATGATATTTCATTTATTTTGTACATCTATTGTTGGTCATGTCTATTTTCTTTTTCATGCCTTTTACTCTTACTAAATATCAGATATTTTGGAGTAGATTTGTTTCATAGAAAAATATGTTTTCTTGTTTTATAACCCTTTTTGTTTGTAGCTTTATGTTGGGAGCGGGCCAGTTTTGAGGGAAAAGAACGACATGGGAGGCGGATGTGCATGCAGAAGACACAACACGTGTAAGGAAGACACACATGCAGGAAAAGCAACATGTGCAAAACAGATGTGCATGCAGAAGAGGAAGGCATGCGAGGCACGCAAGCAAAAAAACCTAACCATGATAGGGTTAGGTTTTTGGTAAGAGAATGTAATGGATGGTAAGATGAAAATATGAATAAATAGGTACCTAGGAGGTCTAGGTTGGGGTTTGTTATTGTTCTTTTTGGGTTGTTCAGTGTTACTGTGGTGTTCAAAGACAAAATGACTGTAAATCCGATCTATCTTGTAAGATGTTGAGTTGAGGAGAGGAAATAAGGGAGATATTGAGGGTTAGATCACAGGCTAAGGAGCCTGGTGTGATCTAGTCCATCTCCTTGTAGATCTTGACCTGTTCTGATGGAGAGTTATAGTGTGAAAGGTGTTGTAGTTTTAGAACCATAATAATAAAATAGTAGAGCAACCAAATCTTTGTGGACGTAGCCCAGGTGGGGTGAACCACAGTAGATCATGTGTTATATGATTTAATGTTATGTATATCTTTTGTTGTTAATGATTAGATGTTAACTAAATGTGTGAATGACTAGATAGATCTGCTACTTTACATGTATGAACAAGAATGACAAGGTATCTCCTATAAGATTAGTGTTAAAGTAATAAATGAAGACTACAGAGTTTAACCATAGATCCCCATTCATTTCCTAGGTTGCAAGCACCTGATTGTTGCAGCCACCCATAAGAACTATCTCAAGTGAGATTGTGTGGTGCATCCTGTTCATTGTGTTGACTTTTGGTTTACCAAGAGGGTCAATAGTTTTAGGGGGGTTTTATTAAAAACCGTAGTAGATCCGAACCTAGGTCAGCCCAAGAATGGAAACAAGAGTGAACTATAACCAACAAATGGTTCTGTTGTTGGTTGGAAACAAATGGGATTGAGGGAATGAGATCTGTTGAATAAGCGTGAAAAGAATGTCATATATAGCGACAAAACATTAAAAGAATGAGAATATAAAAGGGGATGTTGAGACCATGGAACCCAACAAAGGAAAATATTGAGAGATGGTTGAAAACAAAGGAGTTGGAATTTGCACAGAAAGATAATAGAAACCCGAAGTTAACACTGCGCAAATATTTGGACAAGTACGTATTTAGTGACTTGCATGAAGTATTTTTCTGTGATTTCTCGTATGTGTTGAAGGAGTGGATATTGAGGTTGAAAGAAAACCACCCTACAAATCGGATCAGACAGTTAAAATGGAATCTTGTTGAGATCGCCCAGTTACAACAAGTTGATAATAAATTTACACGCGTAGTAGATTTCTAGTTAGACAACATCATTGCAGGATTTATCATAGAATTTGCAGTAGATACTCCGAAGTCTTACAGCACAACAGAGAAAGATTTCATGAAAGGACCTCGAGGTAGGTATATTAAATCATTGTATACTTCCATTAATATATTACTGTATAACAAAGGTGTAATGAAATGGCCTCAGGCAGCTAAATTTCCCTGCGTTCATGGGGGAAGGGGGGAAGCACTGACAAGAGACAAAGAAATGGAGGAAGAGATGGCTAAATGAAATAAGGCAGAGTCCTTGGATCCAATCATGATGGAAGAGTACTAGATCAAGCAGAGCATCGCAACAGCTGGAAGAACATGTTGTGGAGTACCCTACCAATATAAGATGAACAATAAGAAGAGAGCCATAGCTGCGAGGGAAGGATTGGAAAGTGATGAAGAATAGGTAGATGATATCCAGGCTATGGAGAATATTGAGGAAATCCTACATGCGACATATGAAAGGAAGACAAGAGTTCCAATATCAGAAACCATAGGAAAAACTCCTATCCATATCAGTGACAGTGTGGAACCCGTAAACCCATATGTGACTAATACACCAGAAATAACACCACCATTTAGAAAACCAAATTTCAATGGAAGAAACGCAGAACAAAGTACATCTAAACAGGGAGCAACAACTGGGGGAGCCAATTCATCAAGTATTAGTCAATGATCTACACCACACGGAGGTAGTAAATCAACATTCAAGATGGCAGGACATGATCCCACCATCAGGTTACTAGAATTCAAGGGAGAGGCATCGGAGGAACCTAAGAAGCACTTGCTCATCTATGAAAAGATATGGGAAGCAAAGCATATCAAAAATGAGGACACCAAACTTGTGCAGTTACCCATCATGCTAAGAGACGGTACACTGGATTGGTACAAGATCTTAGACGCAAACAATCCACCAGGAACAACCAAAACGATTGTGGATATCAAGAAGTTGTTGATAAATGAATTCCATAATCCTAGCTCAGAGGATCAATACATGAATGAGATGATAAAGATCAAATGGAAACCAAGATAATATTTTTGGGAGATAAACCATAGATTCAAACGATTAAAGGGAAAACTCAGGTATGTCATGACATATATGAAGCATAGGCATTTGTTTGTGAATTCACTACTACCACACTTGAAATACCCTTTGAGACAATAGATTTTTCAGACCCAAGCATAGGCTCTACAGGCAGCCTTGCAACTAGAAGAGAACCAATATTAGAAGACAAATCCAACAATAAAGGAGCTCAAGGAGGTCTTGAAGAATCTAACATTTCAACTAAAACAGAACAGGAGTAAGGAAAAAAGAGAATTCGTTTGGTGTACCACATGTATGACATAAGGAAACCATAATAATGAATGCCCAACATTCGCGCAGTACATGGAAATGGGACCGCCAAACCCTTTGTCGACAGGAGGACTATGGTGTGAGATATGTAAGACATAGGGGCATGATCCATATCATTGTCTAATGATGCAGAAATACCAGACAATGACTAAGAGTTTATATTGCAACTTCTTCAAGTCAGTAGGCCATGATGATAAAGATTGCAGGAAAGTGGAGTTGTTGAGGAAAAGAACATCAGACATCTAGAGGGAGCAGGTAGATATTATGACAGGGAAATTTGCACCATAGTTTAGCCAAATACCATCCCCATATAACATTGTGCCACAATAATATAACATTGCACAGTCAGAGTACAATACCGTGCAACCACAATATAATCGTGTGCAGTATAACCAGGTGCCCCAATACAATGCACCACGAGGAGATCAAGTTGGCTACAGAGGTGGAGGACGAGGTAGAGGAGGATTTGGAAGAGGTAGAGAACCGATGGTATGCCATAACTGTCAAAAAACATGACACTGTGCAAGGTAATGACCACTTCCAATTGCGACATGTATGCACTGTTGCACATCCCACCATGACACAGAAGATTGTTCGACACTATTGGGGAAGATCTAGGAAAAGAGAAATCAGAACAATCAGAATGTTCAATGAATTTCTGCAGAAGCGAGGGATGATGGAAGAAATATCAACATAGTTACATGCGGAGGATATAATACATGAGATGATGCAGTAAGACAAGATCCAGCACAACACTAATGGGTGAAGAAGAATGTTGAATCACAGAAGCAGTTTGATGGGAAGAACGAAAAGGATATATTCAAGCAAGCCAAAAGAAATTATGAAGCCAGACATTGCACCTACATCAATTTCACAACACACCCGGGACATACCAACGTACAATATGCCTTCATCGTTGGATCACACTAATGAAGCACAGCCTATAGGACAAGTAAGTACCATAAAAAAAAATCTGCAATCCTGTGTTAAACTACTAAATGATCTATCATATGTTAAATTGTTACAAAATATGTTAGAAAGATGTACCATATATGTAAGGGGAAAGCTAGAGAAGAAAATAGTTAATCATCTGCATACAAGGAGGAGAATAAGAAGAGTTTTTAGATTGAACACAAACATTGGAGATTTCAACATGGGGGATATTATACTAGATTTAGGCTCCAAAGTGAATGTACTACCCAGGAAGACATGGAAATTTATGGGAGAGCCCGCATTAGGATATTCACATGTTTGGCTAAAACTAGAAAATCAACATAGGGTTCTTCCAATTGGGAGGCTAAAAGGTGTGACAGGAGATCTGGATGGAGTGTGCACTAAAGCCAATTTCGAAGTGATAAAAATAGTGGATGGCACAACCCCTTATCCAACATTGCTTGGATTGTATTGGGTGTTTGAAAATCAGGCCATAATCAATCTGAAGACAAGGAAGATGACATTCGAGTTAGGAGAGTACAGATTCGTTACGCCACTAGATCCATTAGAAGGAGAAAGGTTTGTATAACCCACTTTTTTAGACTTGGAGGAAATTAACCGATTATACATGACCGCCGCATGAGAAGAAGATTATGTGAATCCAACTGCAGATGGGGTACTCATTTGGATAAGTATCACGTCATGCATGTCAAACTCAAATACAGGATTGGAGAATTGGAAGTAGATGTTACATGAATTCTCCACAAGAAGGTGCGCAAGAATAGACCGCACAGTAATATGGGTAGGTATAGAGATAATAGAACCTCCCTGCTTTCATAGGGTGAATGACTTATAAGAATTCTTAACAATATACGAGGATTAAGTGTTAGAAAATTATAGGCTCTTAGCTCTGGATATAGCACTCAAGGAAACACATACAAGATGGTGGGGTGCACACAAAGAGACAGTCAAGGATTGGTACCAATGTAAGTGATTACTGCGCATAAGATTTGGCACAGAACAGGGAAGAAATCAATTCCAGAGATATGATAGATAGGGGACACCAACCAAACACTTGGAGAAGTGAAGAACATTATGGAGAATAACACCACTAGAAGAATGGTCGCATCGGTTTATTCACACATTGGAAGGAATTCCAACAAACTGGTATGTAGACCAAGAATTGCACAGAGGCACTACAGAATGGACAACATTACAACATAATTTTATAGTCACTTTGTTATTTGAACATGAGAACCCCAACATGGATTCAACACTGAAACAAATTAGAGGGACAATATTCATTCAAGAACCAAAGGTTGAACTTATAACAAAGTATCAACAACAGAACATACATACAGTGCAAGAATTATTGTCATGCTACCGTGTGCAGGAAGAAGCACCAGATGAAGATGACCCATGCAACATTCGAATTACAAAAATTAAAGAAGAAATTACTATGCCAATCAAGGTGAAGAAATTAAATATTGGGACAAATGATAATCCCAAAATGGTCATTATTAGAGATTATTGGGATGAACAAACAATAGAAAGAATAACAGAGTTTTTGTGTGAGTATAGTGACATGTTACCAACAACCTTTACAGAGATGAAAGGAACAGAAGGAGATCTAGGAGAGATGAAGATACATCTCAAACCTGAGGCTAGATCAACCAGACAACGACTATATAGACTGAACCCAATATACAAGAAAAAAGTAAAAGCATAAATTGACAGAATGTTGGAGGCTGGAATCATAGAACCAGTGGAGGAATTTGAATGGGTAAGCCCTATGGTAGTCTAGGAGAAGAAGAAGGGAGGGATAAGGATCTATTTAGATCTCAAGAAATTGAATTATGCTTGTCTACTTGACCCTTTCCCCACCCCTTTCACAAATGAGGTATTAGAGAATGTAGGAGGACAGGAAGCATACTCATTCATAGATGGATTCTCAAGCTACCATCAGATCAAGAGAGGCCCATAAGGCATGTACAAGACCATGTTTGAAACAGAATGGAGATCCTACTAGTACACATACATCCCTTTTGGACTTAAGAATGCACCAACAATATTCTCAAGAGCAGTCATAGTTGCATTCAAAGAATTCATCCATCAATTTTTAGAAGTATATCTGGATGATTGGACAATCTATAGTCTATTGAAATATCATGTAGAGGTATTAAGGATGTGTTAGAATGATGCAGGTAGTGTCAAATATCATTAAATATCAAGAAGTGCATCTTTGGGACACCTTTTGGCATACTATTGGGCCATATAGTGTGCAAACAAGGCTTACTAGTAGATCTTGCCAAGATTGCAGTGATTGTCAATTTACCACCACCAAAATCAGTATGTCAGTTGAGAGAAACATTGGGACACACAGGATGCTACAAGAAATTCATAAAAGGGTATGCACAGATCATTACGCCGATGGAGAAAATTTTGAGGAAATATAGTAAATTTCAGTGGAATGAGGACTATCAGTGAGGATTGGACACTCTAAAAGAGAAAATGGCAAAAGCACCAATACTAGTATTCCCAGATTAGGAAAATGCATTTCATGTGCACGTATATGCATCAACAATAGCACTTTGAGATATTCTGGCGCATCCAGGAGTGAGAGAGTTAGACCATCCTATAACATTTGCAAGTAGAAAATTGTCAGAGTCAGAGCATAACTAAAATACTACAGAAAGAGAAGGCTTAGCAATGGTATATGCACTGCAAAAGTTTAGACACTATCTACTTGGGAAACATTTTAAAATGTTCACAGATCATTCTGCCCTCAAATACCTAGTCAATAAGCCGGTGTTGGGGGGATAATTTGTAGATGGTTACTATTGTTTCAGGAATTTGACTTTGAAGTGATAGTCAAACCAGGGAAGTTGAATGAAGGACCTGATCACCTTTCAAGGATCACCAACGAAGAGGAACCTATGAATTTAGAGGACAACTTCCCTGATGCATAGTTATTTTCAGTCCAAGTAGCTAATGAATATTTTGCTGACATCATTAAATACTTGAGTACAGGGACCGCAGCACAATAATTCAACACTGCACAGAAAAAAAATCTAGTAGTCAGAGCTGTTGACTATCAATTGACTGCAGGACACTTATACAAGATGGGCGCAGACTGCATTTTGAGAATATGTGTACTAGAACATGAGAGGCCAAGGATTCTAGCAGAGGCCCATGAGGGAATAGCTGGAGGACCTTATGCAAGAAAATATACCACGTAGAAAGTATTCTGTGCAAGACTATGGTGGCCGACCATTCACAGAGATGCAAAGGACTACTACCAGAGATGTGATGTATCTTAAAGGGTTGGAAAACCTAATAGATGGGATGAGATGGCCCTGAGACCACAAGTAACCTTGCGAGTATTCGACAAATGGGAAATATATTTTGTGGGACCAATTAATCCACCAACAAAGAGGTCATGAGCAAGGTATATCATTATTGCGATAGAGTACTTAACGATATGGGAATAAGTAGCACCAGTAAAAGATTGCAGCGCAAAGACAACAACACACTTCCTGTTTGAGCAAGTGATCACTAGATTTGGATGCTCAAGGATTTTGATGAGTGACCAAGGTACTCACTTCATCAATAGTATTATCAAGGCTATGACTGCAGAGTTTGAAGTCTATCATCAAAAGAGTGCACCATATCACCCTCAAGAAAATGGAACACTGGAAGCCTTTAATAAGATCCTAGAGAATGCATTGACAAATATCTGCAATATTAACAGGGATGATTGGAACTTGAAGATAATAGCAGTATTATGGGAATAAATGACTACATGCAAAAATTTGACAAGGCACACACCATTCAAGTTGGTGTATGGACAAGAAGAAGTGGTGCCATTAGAAGTTTTAGTACCTAGTCTGTGCATAGTAGCAATCACCAACATGACAGAATGAGGCAAAATACAAGAAAGGATAACTCAGGTGATGGTGATGGAAGAAGATAGGATTATAGTAGGATTTTACCAATAAGTACAAAAATAAAGGGACAAAGCTTGGCATGATAGACATATTAAAATTAGGAAGAGTTTCAAGGAGGGAGACTTAGTCGTGTTGTATGACAGTAAATTTCTTCAACACCCAGGAAAATTCAGAATGCATTGGTTGGGACTATATGAAGTAAAGATTGTCATAGATGGCATAGTTGTACAATTGAAATATTTATGAGGTGCATAACTCATAGGAATGATCAAAGGGATTTGACTGGAAATATATAGGGACAATCGACCTCCTAGTGATTAGTAAGGTACCACACAGTAAGAAAATATGTATATAGNAGAAGTAAGGGAGAGAAATGAAAAAAAAAAAAAAAAAGCCATAAAAAGTAAAAAGGACAAAAATAAAAACAATTCAGTGCACATTGAGGGCCTTGACAGAATGGAACTGGGCAGATGAAACAGAGTGCTGCAAGAAAACCAGGGTTTGAAAACACGACGCGTAGAAGAGAAGTTAATGGGTAGAAAGGTACAGTGTGCAGGAAACACAATGAAAAGTGAAAAAGTGACAATTATCAATGTGACACGGCTATCACTTCCCCGTCCCTCTATAAAGTCAGAAAAAGGGGGGAAACCAACCCATTGTGTTATTTTCTAAAGAGAAAAATGTCGAGCTGAGAGGAAGAGAGATATAGTGTGAATTTGTGCTACCATCTGTCGAGTTGAGAGCTTGTAGTTCAAATTTCACCACCATGTCACCACCGAGGGTTGGAGCACCAAGCAGAATCGAAAGAAACAAATGGACTAGAACACGGCTACCAAAAACCAGAACCAACAAGATGCCCACAGTGGTAGATGTGGACGAAATCCACACACCAGAGTATGAGAAAACCACATTACATGTGGAGGAGGAGCATGAAATTGCACAGGATCCCGAGCAACCGGTATAGGATGCATAACAAACAAAATCCAACGTGTCCTGGGAAAAGGGCCACAGGAAGCAGAACCAACTATGGATTCCATGCAGCAGGGCCTAGAGCTAGAACCAGAGAAAAAAATGGAGAAAGAGGATGGGGTATCATCCCAACAAGGGAAAAAGAAGTTGAGAGCAAAAAGTAGTATGCAGGGCATACAATGCACACAAGCAAAATTAAGTATAGTAATGCCGAAAATTCCCAATGAAGTGAAGAACGGGAATAACATGGTAGGATGAGTTGATGTCCTTAAATACTCTGACCATGATGTCTATGATGCAAAAAAGTTCCCATCTTTGGTAGCACGGAGCTACCTAGAGAGCAGGGGAGAGGGCCCATTAGGCGCACCACTATTGGAGCCTGCATAGTGGATCCTGGGACTGTACAACACCGACATCATGAACTTATTATACATATCTCACTTCAGGTGCGGGAAACACATAAACAGACACGTTAAACAATTGTTAGCGAGGGTGCATGAAGGCATCTTATGGATGGATAGGCTAGTACCGATCAATGTTGACCTCATCACAGAGATTACATGGATACCCATAGATGGGGAGAAGGTAGAGCAATACCTACAAGACAAGACTAAGGAAAAATCCATCTCAGATGAGATCAAAGAAAAGTATGGCACAGAGAGGGGTAATAGAGGTATCAGGATCAATGACATCAATGATCCTACAACATGATTTACAACCATATTTATCGGTTTCAAATTAATGTACAAGTGTTGAAAAGAAGAAGTGTCCGTAGGAATAGTAGCAGTTGTGACGCAGTGCGCAAAGGAGATCTTGATGAGTTGGGCCCCGTACCTACTGAACTCATTCCTTGAAGATTGTAAGGATGCACAAGACTGGGGTTTGAGTTCCATTACTCATGGTTACTCATCCTCATTGCACTGATGGGGTGGCACGAATCTACATACACGATGTTCCTACCAAAGACAGGAAAATGTGGCACAACGCGCTACATATCAATGCGAAGCACAAAAAATACCAAGGTAAAGAAAGTCAACAATGACATGTTCACTCAATAATTAACAAATATCCAGAACAGATTGGCGGATACATGGAGGATCTGACCAGAAACTATCCAAGAGTATGGAAAGATAACGAGTTTATGGGAATCACATCACACCATGCGGCTACAGGCAAAGAAGGACCCAAACAAGGAGTGGTTGTAGCTGAAGTATTGTGTGACAATGTATGACATCCACATGGAGGTCCAAGAGTGGCCTGAGGAGTGGAAAGTGCCAGAGATTCCAAGAACAATGCCAATAATACAAATTCAAACACAGGGTACAACAGATAGGCTTGGAGGGGGGCGATATATTACGACCACAAGTCACTTCGCAGGTGGTCAAAGCCATGTCAGCAAAGAGAAGCCAGGCTTAACAGCAGTTCCAACAAATAATATATATGTACGAAGCGCTGGCACAAGCAGTGCCAGAAACTGGAGTTAGGCAATGACTCGAGATGAGTCACGATGTTAGTGTTGGGGGATTGTTGGGTGAAGGCCATTTTTGAGGGAAAATCATGACATGGGAGGCAGATGCACATGTAGAAGAAGAAACACGTGTAAGGTAGACAAGCATGTAGTAAAAGTAGCATGTGAAAAATAGACACACATGCAGAAAAGGAATGAATGCGAGGCACACATGCAAGAAGACCTAGCCATGATAGGGTTAGGATTTTGGTAAGAGAATGTAATGGATGGTAAGCCGAAAATATGTATAAGTAGGTACCTAGGAGGTCTATGTCGAGGGTTCGTTGTTGTTTGTTTTGGGTTGGTTAGTGTTACTGTGATGTTCAAAGATAGAATGACTATAAATCTGATCTATCTTGTAATATGTTGAGCTGAGGAGAGGAAATAAGGGAGATCTTGAGGGTTATATCTCATACTGAGAATCCTGGTGTGATCTAGTCTGCCTCATTGTAGATCTCGTTTTGTTCTGATGGAGAGTTATAATGCGCGAGGTGTTCTAGTTTTGGAATCATAATAATAAAAGAGCATAAAATCCAAATCTTTGTGGACGTAGCCCAGGTGGGGTGAACCACTATAGATCATGTGTCATGTGACTGAATTTTATGTATCTCTTTTGTTTTTAATGATTAGATGTTAACCAAATCTGTGAATGACTATATAGATATGCTACTTTACATGTATGAACAAGAATTAATGACAGGGTATCCCCTATAAGATGAATGTTAAAGTAATAAATGAAGACTACAAATTTTAATCACAGATCCC
>JASDQU010885024.1:0-12475 GCA_032191745.1 Picea mariana
AGAGCATTTGGAGGCCTCCTTCATCAGGGCCGAACCAGCTAGGGTTTCAGTCATCCAGTGGGGCACCCCATTCAGTGGGAAATTCAGATCTACGGAGATTGAGAGGGATCTTGGAGATTCAGGCACCTGGGTTATTCTTACCATCACCCGATCTATCAATTGGCATATTTCTTAGAGTGATTGGACACTTTTGGCAGCAGGGCCAAGTTATTGTGGGTTTCAGCGTTCTATTGGAGCGTGGCATTCTTCAGCTGGAGATTTTGGCATTTAGATCTGCTTGTATTGATCTTCATTTCTTATTCCGCCTTTGGAGGCATTATTTTGTATTAGCGGGAGAATTTTGTAGAAGCTCATATCTATTGCTTGTACTGCCATCTGAGGTTTATGCCAGATTGGCCATCTATTGTATTGATCTTACATTGCTCATAATAAAAAGGTCAGATCTTTTCTTCTGTTTCTACATCTTGAATATATTGTGATCTCCATGTGTTGATGAATCTTGTATGCACTTAATAACTCAATAAAGTAGTAGTAGTTAGTGATTCCAAGAAAGAATTTGGCTTGGGATCATTACATCATACTTAAAAATTTACATCTATCTTGCTTATTAATGCTTAATTTTTTACTTATTTTTGTTTCATGATGCAAATTTTCTTCAACTTACACATAAAAACATGCATTTTTGCTTCAACATATTGATTGAAAAAAATGAAAACTTCATGCAAGATATAATGTACAATAAAGTTACCCGGGAATGCTCTCTAAGGGTTGGAATAGGCTTTAACCTTCCACCTATTTTAACTATTATCTTAAAACATTCTCAAGAGGAAGGTATAACCAACTTTGTTGTTTTTTTCCACTTTTTTAATATTGTAGCCATGGCTATTTAGAGTAGCATCTGACATATATAAATTCCATAATTTAAGATAATTTAGCCAAGTTTCGATAAGTCATTGAGCCATTTCATATGTAATCTATAAATAAAGCACAAACAAAGCAATATGTGTTATTTGTTTTCATTATCGTGTTATGTATATTCTTTTGGTTGATTGATATTGCATAGATTTTCTTTGTTCCCCATGGTTGGAATGTATCAAAATATGGAACATGTAAAAATATTTCATGGTTCTATTTTGATGTTTTTGTCCTTGTATATTTTTTTGTTTTGTGTTATGTCTTCTTTTTTCACCCCCTTTTTTTCCAGTAATATGTTGAAATTGTTTGTCCCTTTCCGATCTACATTGTTCATGATATTTTTTTGTTCTTTCTTTTATTTATTCATATGATTTCTTATCTTTGTGTCTCCTAACCTATTCTCGCACTACCCTTCTTCATTATTCGATTTCAACATTAATAGTATTCTCATTATGAGAAAACATGTTTATGTTTTCTTTAATATTTTCTTTCAAATGTATAAATTGTAACCCTGGGGAAAACAATGAATTTAGTGAACTTTAAGAATAAAAATTATCTCTTACTATAGTAATTAATGCACTATGAAAAAATTTAACAATTGGGTGACTGCAAGCTAATTATGGTCTCTCATGATGTGTTAGTGGCAATGAAAACAAGGAAAAACAACAATATGTTAACTTGGAGGGATGATTCGAGGCAATTTCACAAGGAATTTGAATATGGTGTAAGAAGATGAAATGTAGGAAATTGAATGAGCTTTTTGAATGTATTTTTTTATTTTCAAGACAAAAAAAATATTAAAGATAGTAAACAATATATTTTTTTAATTATATATTTGGAATCTACATAGTCAAATCTATATGTGTGTGTAGTTTCATATATGACGGATTTGTGTAGCCTATAAAAAAATAACATGAAAAATAGAGATATTGAAAGGTATTTAAAAAATGGAGGTTTTGATGTATTTGCATCCCAAACACTAGGCTTGTCATTCTGAACCTAAATTCAAGGCAAGCAAATCCACAAACACGTATGCTAAAGTTGTCACTCCCGCCCAAAAAAAATTGAATGAAAAGAACGCACACCCTTTCTAGAGCGTGCATGTGTTCTAGACTATGCACACAATCTAGAGCATTCATGCATTCTAGAGTGTGCACATGTTCTAGAGCACATGCATGTTCTAGAGCACATGCATGTTCTAAATCATGTGTGCATTCTTAGAACAAACATGTTCTTTGTTTACTAAGAATTCACAAGATAGGTCTAACAAGAATGTGTCAAAGGGAATCTTGTAGGAATCTAGGGCCATAAACAACATGTTCACCCACCACAAAGGACCTTTCAAGGGTATCCTTGGTCTCTTGATGGGGATAGTCAGGATTATGATTTTTTGAACATTGAGTTTGAGTCTCTAGAACTTGGATATAGTCAAGAAAACAAACCCAAGAGTTAGACCCTAAAGGAATCTTATAGGCCTCTAAGGCCAAGAATGACACTTTTAACCACCATAAATGACTTATCAACTACATCATTAGCCTTTATATAGGTATAGGTACCACTAGCAGTTTTTAGCACTAGGTATGGGTCTCAAGGCCCTAGAGATGGTCATGAGAGGAAACATGAATGTTATTCCTTAAAGGAATAATCTATCGATATAAGGATAATAAGGATGCCTCAAACAAGCACACATGGCCTCTTGAAGGTATCATTGACCTATTATTGTGGATGTTGGTTCCACTAGGTGGTTTTGAGCAATAGGTATGTGTATTAGGGCCCTAGAAATGACTTACGGAAGAAGGCCATGCATTAGGTCCTAAAGAAAACTTTGAGGCCTCTAGAGCCATGAACAATGCCTCAAAGCATTGCACATTACCTCTAGTGGTTATCCCTGGGCATCTAAGAAAGATGTTAGTTCCCTCACAATTGTTTTATCATTAGGTGTCAGTCTCAAGGCCTTGATATGGTTTAGGGGGGGAACCCAAGACTTATCTAAAGTAAGAATTTATCCCCAACCCCATCCACTCTTTGGACCCTACTTCTATCTGCATACACATTTTCCCTTGGGCCACCAATTCCCTCTTCCATTGGTCCCTTACCTCTACCCTAACCACCTTCACTCAAAGGCCATAGCCCCACCTTGGCACCTCATCAACTTTTCCCCTGGGCCCTCTTCCCAGAGGCCCTATTCCTTCCCTATCCCCTCTACCCTAGGGATTTATTCCTTCCCTATCCCCTCTACCCTAGGAATGTTCTCACAAATTACCCCTAGGTTTGGCCTCCCTTAACCCTAGGCCCCACATTCCCTTAGCCCATAACCTTATCCCCTAGCCTTGCATCCATAACCCTAGCCCCAACCACAACCCTTGGCCCCCAAATTGAGATCATCTACAACAAGGGTAAAGAAAATGTGGTTGTTGATTCTCTTTCAAGGAAACATAAATAAGAAGGGTCCCTCTTTTCCCTCTCATTCATTGTATCAGACTGGATTTGGGTCATTCACGAGGAATGGTTGCAAGACCCCAAACTTTCTAGCCTGATCCAAAAAATGCAACAAGATCCTCAAGCTTTCCCAGGGTACTCTTGGTGCAACGAATATCTTCTCTATAAATGTCACGTGTATTTAAGAAAATAGTTGAACCTTAAAACCATAGTCCTCTCTAAGTTTCATGCTTCACTCATAGTTGGGAATTCAGGGTTTACAAAAACCTATGAATGGGTCAAACATTCATTTTTATGGGATGGCATGAAACAATACATGTACCTTTGTGGTTGAATGTGATATCTATCAACGTAATAAGGGTGAAACAATAAATTCTCCATGCATAATCCAACCACTCTCGATTCCACTTGCTATTTAGAGGGATATTTCTATGGATTTCATTGTTGGCTTACCTAAATCACGTAATAATTCAATCATCATGGTGGTAGTAGATTGTCTTTCCAAATATGCTTATTTATGTGATCTTCAACACCCGTTCACTACATCGAGAGTGGATCAGTTTTTTATGGATAATATATTCAAACTCCATGGCATGCCTCATTCTATTTTTTTTACCGTGATCCAAATTTCACCTACAAGTTTTGGCAAGAATTGTTCAGGGTCCTGGGAGCCCAATTACATCTCAGCACCACCTATCATTCCCAAACTGATGGAAAAATTGAAGTTGTCAACAATTGTTTGGAAACGTATTTGTTGTGTTTTTCATATGACAGAAAAAAATAAGTGGGATTAGTGGTTACCCCTAGTTGAATGGTGGTACAAAACATCTTACCATATTGCCACTCGCATGACTCCCTTTGAAGTAGTCTACGGGAAAAATCCATTATTGGTTCTCTCACATACCAGGTGTCTCCAAAGTTCAAGAGGTTGACAACAATCTAGTAATCCAAGTATCCATTCTATGTACCCTCAAAGAAAATTTGGTCCTATCTCAAAACTGCATGAAGCAACAAGCATATCAAGGTCATTTTGAATGTCAATTTGCTAATGGGGACAAAGTGTTTCTTCATCTACAACCTTATAAGTAAACTTCACTCAAAGTTGAACATTTCCATAAACTTGCCCCAAATTTTATGGTCCTTATACAATTCAAAAGAGAGTCAGGTTCATGTCCTTCCAGTTATCTCTACACAATCACTCTAATCTCCATCATTTTTTTCATGTATTGTGCTTAAAGAAAGTGATTGGAACTGAGTGTCAGACTCAAGCTAGTCTCCCTGAGTTGGATGGAGAAGGTTCCATTTGGTTGTAGACACAACCATTTTTAGACCATTTTGAGCATTGTCTCTATCAATTCATTGTCAAGGAAGTGTTAGTTCAGTGGAAGGATACACCTCCAGAAGATGACACCTAGGAGTCGGCTACCATTTTGTAACAATTTCCTCATCTCAAGCCTTGAGGAAAAGGTTGTTTTTAAATGGGGAGGGAATTTTAGGGACCTAACCTCCCAAACCCCTCACGTAGGTAGAATAATATATTTTCCATGTGATAAAGGCCGACATTAGTTAATAAGGCCTATTTAATAATGTGAACAAGTTTGATGTAAGAAGACTTAATAGAAGCTTATGCTTCTAGAAATATCTTCCTCTAGAATGTTCTTTAGAAGAAAAAATTAATACAAATAGGAGTAGAAGGCATGAGAAATCATTGTCTTGAGAATTATTTTAATATAGCTTTGCTATGTTGTAGGTTTCCCCCTCGAAGAGGAAAGTGAACTTGGATTTATATCAATAAAGGTATTATTGTTGGTGTTTTTATTCTCTATATGTTGTTGTTCCATTGGTATTTGCTGCAATATTTCTATTTATGCTTATTAATACATCTGGTACCTTACAATGGGAAATCTAGAAGGAAAGGAACCATCGTATTTTCAAAAACCTGCAAATGGGGATAGATTGATTATGGCAGAAAATCACTAATAACATCAGAGAAACCACTCTCACTATGCATTGATCATATCAAGATTGGGAATGAAATGCTTAGGAGAGAAATATACTTTGGGATGTCAACCTTCTTTTCCCCTCTTCCTCCTCCCCTTACTCCCCTAGGATCACTCCTATCCCCCTTTCTCCCATCCTCTGGTCTCCCTCTCCCACAGGTTGATTTCAATGGGGCCTCGAAGGGAGATCTAGGCCCTGCTAGTCTTGGGGAAGTCTTCATATCTGATGATTTCCATCTCTTATGGATAATCACAGACTATATAGGAAAATCCACCAACAACGCAACATAACTTCAAGATTTGGAAAAATTTCTTACCATGCATCTTGTGAAGGATTCAGTAAGCTTATTGTAGAAGGAGACTCCTAGATTATTATCGGAATTCTTAAAAATTTTAGAAGAGATATCCCCTTAGAAAAGTTTCCCATAGTTGGCGATTGGAGAGAAGCCTGGAATAAATTCAATCCCTCCTCCCCAACATTAAGCTCATCATCCCTTCCCATGTCAAGATATCTTCCAACAAAATCTCAAACAGACTTTCCAATGAAGGTTCTCTTCAATTATCGCAACCTCTGGATGCTAGATAGATTCCCTCCAATATTTATCCCCTCTTTGTTTACTTCCTTGCCCTTGCTCAAGATGACCTTGCACGGTATGACCTTACACCCATGTATTGGGTGATGGGGATGAGATCGAACAAGTGGACCACTCCCTAAGGCACAAGTCCACCTGCCCACTATTTCCTCACTAATGAACTATCGATCCTCGTGGTTACCTCTCCTTTCTCCTCTGCATTTCCCTCCTCTCCCCTTCCATGGTTTGATCTGGTTCTAGTTGACGTGTTCGTGGAAGATGTAATCATAGGACGGGCTTGAGGATCTCATTGGAGGCCGAGGATGCAGCAGTATATTAAATGGTACACACACCACCATAGATCAAAGAAAAAATTTATTTAGCAAAAGAGGATGTCAAGGTTCTTCGACACTTCATATCTAATTAGGAGGTCGATGCAAATATCTACCCTTGGATAGCAGATCCAGGCTCTTCATGAGCTAGAGAGAATACATATTATCGAACTATTGATTTATATTGACACTTGAAGATGTTGATGGGAAAATTTCTACTTGAGAGGATTGAGGCGCATCGGGAGATTCTCTTTCAACTCGATGGTGTGAAAATTTCTAAACCACAAGGTTAATTTGCTAGCTGAGAAATCTGTTAGGCTCAACCTCACCAATCTAGATTATCCACAACCTCAAGCTCTAGTGGTTGAAGATCATTCCCCTCTGGTTTAATTTCTTAGATAATAGCTATGATTTATTTTTTGTATTTCATTTTCAAATGTCAAAGCATTGTTTCCCTACTTCACTATAAATTACATGATATTAGAGAGTTATCTCTAAGACAATACTCTACTCGTTTTAATTATGCATGTTTTTTGATTTATTGATCCTTCAAAATTATGAAACTTGGTAAACTCTTTTTTTTTCTATTGGTTTGGTTTCCAAAGCAACATCCCAACAATGAAAACCTTTTACAATGTTTTTAACAATTAATACATACGCACCAAAATAGTTAAAAAAAAACATATGCATTTTGTATAGTTAGAACAAACCTTACTTTAAACAAGTCCCTTTTAAAATATTAAAATAATCATTATAGTTTAACATATGCATTTCAGAATAATCATTTTAGTTTAACATATGCATTTCATAAAGTTAAAACAAACCAAGCATTCTAATGATAATAATTTTAAGCTTAGTCTCCTTCAATAGAAATGACATGATTTTACCATCAAAACCCTTGTAGTTAGACATTTGAATAAGCCTAAATTTGGCACAATCAAACAAAATGTTGCGATCAACGAATTGGGTAAATCCATTGATCAAAGGTCAATCAAATATCATTTATAAGGCCCTCAATCGAATTTTAGGCCTGTTTTGACTTTGATGCCCAATCTCATTATTAAAAAAACACCCGATCATCCAATCGGGCACGTCTCAAACTTTATTCAATTTTCAAGTAGGATCTTTTTAATTTTAATCATTTCAAAAGACCTCTTTTCCATTTTCCTTGATGTAGTCTGAATATTTTAAGTTTTTTATTTTTGTTGGGTGTTATTTTTCTTTTCATTTTTATGTTTTCTTAACTGTTTGTTTAAAATCTAGTTAGAAATTTAAAAAAATAATTAAAATTACAGATTTCAATGTAAAACTACAATCAAACACACAATTTAAACAATGTAAAATTACAATTTTACTAATGTGATAGCTAATTCCAAAAATTGTGTTAACTGATTCCAATGATAGTCACCCAAAAAATCAAAAACTTGAAACATTTAAACGTAATACTTCACCTTTATCTACCAAAATTTTGAATGGCAAATAAAATTTTGTCATGATCACTTGTTTTAAAGTGCCCTAATTTTTCCAAAGCCCTTTAACTCTTGATTTCTTCAGATCTTAAAAGTGAGGTAATGAGAAAATTTATCCCAATGGTAATATTACAAATCACATGATGACATTCCATCTACCATAATGAGTAGTTGGTGGGCACTTGATTGATTCTTGTTGGCACAAATACATACGTTCCATCTACCATAATGATTAGTTGGTGGGCACTCGATTGATTCGTGCTGGCACAAATACATGTGAAAATAGTGATAAATTTAATGTGGTGGTCATAATAAATGAAATGTACTAATTTCTATATAGTTGTGTATAAAATGTGTAACACCCATGTTTTTTTAGCTTGTAATTAATTATAATTTATGATGGTCATGCAATGGATTGTAAATATTGTAAATGTATTATTGTTTAATTGTAAACGTTGACAATTGAATGATGGGTGAAGCCTTAAATTACTAGCTATGATATCACTAGAGGAATGAGGGGAGGTTCTATTAAGTTAAAGGACCTTAAGCCACCTTGAAGAAATATTAACTGGAAATATTCGGATTATTTTCCCTTAGCATGGATATCAAAACAAGTCAATTAATGAGGAGGGATTGGTAGTTTAAAAACCAATCACCCCCATGAATGCAATAATGGGAAATATAGCTAGGATGATATAGACTGTTATCTGGAGGTACAACAGAGTACCATATTCTATAGCTAGATTGACCCATGAGTTCTTGGAGATATAGGGAGAAAGGACAGTTCGAGAGCCTTAGGGGAAGGAAAAGGAGACAAGAAGGAGGAAACAAGAGGATGGATTGGGGGAGGTGAGATATGCACAAAGAGAGAACTAGAGAAGGGTTCAAGCCTCTAAGGAAGAGAGATGTTGAAAGGAATGCACGAGTGCATGCAATAGAAGAATCAAAGAACCCATAGAAGAGTTTTGAGCTGGAGCATAGAAGACCTGAAACCCGACCTGAGCTAAGAGGGTTGTGAGCTTGATGTTGGGAAGGCATCTTATAAGTTCCTCGAAGAGGCCTGGGCTAGGTGGGTGTAAGGAAAATCCCTACCTAGAGTAGAGTGAAGGAGAGTGACCTTCAAATCTTACTGAGAACCTGAGAGAGATTCCTTAGTGGTATCATGGCTTGGCAGAGGGGCAGACAAAATGCTAAAAGTGAATGCATCTTAGCCTATAGTTGGGTGGAAAGGATAACACCCATAGTTAGTTGGTCGACTATAAACTATAATAGATACGTATTTGTGTACCCAGTATAATTAAACTATAACTTAAGGTTGAATTTTCTTGTGAATGATTCAGGGACGTGCATGTTTGTTTGATGATTAGACGGATTATTTTATAACATGGGTATTTGATGTATTGATTACAAGTTAGAATACCTGCTATTAAATTTTCATAGAAGTTGTGATATGCAACCGTTGTTATGGGTTTTTACCGTTTTAAGTGCTGCCAGGATTATGCATTTATGCCCTGGTAACGATTGTTGGAATTATACTTGTACATAAAGAATTGTGAGAACTATCTAGAATGGTACAATTATGGGCATGCACAGAGTCTACGTAAATATGGTGTCTATATGACCCTTACTTGTGTATATATTATTGGTGTTATATATATCCCTGCACATATGTGAAGCTTTTCCCATATGATTCATTGTTGACAGGGATGAAATTATGTCTTGATGTGGTTTAGCTCAGGCTAGAGATATCATGTACAGGTATGGACTGTTCATAGTCCAAAAATTTTCATTAAAACATATAAGAGAAAAAACCTTATCCTTCCTGAATAGGAGGTGTCGTTTCCTCGAAGGCCTGGTAAGCCTTATACTTCTCTTAGAATAATTTCAAAGCCACTAACTCGGAATTGTATTAATGAATTCAATATATCCTATGCTTTTCCTTGGATGATTCACAATCACCGATTTGGCATGGAGTTTTGATCCTAGTTGTCGATCGAGGTCCCTCTCGTATGAGAACTTTCAAAGGATCCAAAACTATTATAGTCATTGGATCCATCGGAGAAAATCTCAAAGGACTCATGACCATTGATCAGAGTAGGAGCATCAGAGTAGTTGAGGAATATGGTGCTCCAATGAAAGAAAATCAAAGAATCCTTATCCATCGTTAGATGTATCGGTATGGCATCAAGTAACCTCACTCGTATATCAATGGAGGTAAGTATTTAAGTTTGTTCGAGGAAAAAGGGTGACGTCACAATTTACATCACACTGATGGAGAAAGCTTATGTGTACTATGGTAACACGTGTCGACCTGTAATTGGTTGGGACAATAGAGGGTGTGTTCCCTCGTGGAGTTCAAACCTTGATAAGTTATTTAATAGGGGAAGTGATTTTGTAGGTTGCAGAAAAGGAATGGTGGGTGTAAAGTGTAGGAAATGTACCTAGAACCATGATGGGTTCAAGGAGATAGGAAGGTGAAACAAAAGGGTCTGTGAGTCCTCCAACCCATGAACCCTACAAACTCACAAAATAATCTAATTTTTGAGTGTTAGAAGAGAGGAAGGGACTCATAAGAGTCAGCGAGTCTGTGAGTCGACCAACCCGTGAATCCAAAAACATTACCCAATAATCTAAGGGTTGAGACATCTTGGATGAACTTATGAAGGGGAGGTACATAATTGTACATCTGCGAGTCCACGTAGATGGAAAAAAGGTTAAGTTTTGAGACTTCTCGGATGGACTTGTGAAGGGGAGGTACAAAATTGTACATCTACTATTCTGCGTAGATGGAAAATGGTTAAGAGTTGAAACTTCTCAGATGGGCTTATGAAGGGGAGGTATAAAATTGTACGTCCGCGAGTCCACACAGGTGGAAAAATGGTTAAGTATTAATACTTCTTGGATGGACTTACTAAGGGGAAGCACATAATTATGCACTTGTGAGTCCACAATTCCATGATTCCACAAATGAAAAAGAAGCTAAGATTTGTTGGTGGGTTCATAAAAATTATGAATTTAGACCATGAGTCTACAAGACCACCACCCGAGAGTCCATTACAGTAAGGTGACTAAGTATGGTAGAATACATGGGCCACAGAAAGGAAAAGCATATGGTGGATGATGCGACTTTCCAACAAGGTGAATAGGACACAATTAGGATGATAGATGTCCATTACTAGCATGATGACAAGCTGAGTGGGGTTCCACCATGGAAAGCTAGGTCAGTTCCATGTCATTTGGCATGGAAAACAAAACGTCACGTGGATGCCACATGATAGTAAGAGAGATGTTTTCTATGTAAACCCAAGAACTTAGGGAGGTCATAGATTTTTTTCCATGGCTCAGTTCTAAGTGAAATTATCGACCTTGGAAATCTCTTTACAAGTAGAAGAGGATGGCGCTACGATAGAGAATATTTAAGGTTGTTAAGAGAAGATGGAATTTAATACCCCATCCCTTAAAAAGGTACTTAGGGGGTTGGGCCTGTTACAAAGTGGTATCAGAGAAGAAAACAAAACTTGGCCTGCTTGGGCTCATGAAATAGTCAAATGAAATTTTTCTTAGAAAACTTTCAAGGGGAAGAGCATTCTACCCTACCCTATCTATCAGAGCAGGTTACAACACTAGGTCAGGATGGGTCGGAGATCAGTCCTAGGACTAGTATATCAATATTTAGATGACCCTGTTGAAAGGCGTTTCCACCTTTACAAGATTGTTTATTATATGCATTAACTTCCTGAGGAGAAGGACTACAGACTGAAATTGTAACTTGAAAACCCTAATTTCAACAAGGGGAAATTATATTGTCCATTTGTCAAAATTATGACTACTCTTACATGAGTAGGAATATTATGATAGAGATTGTTGGTAAAACCTAAATGTAAATGGAAGCGGTGGCAGAAATTCTGCTATGAATCTGCACTATCCAAACAAGGGACATGCGCTAAGTTTTTTTGTTAAGTGTAATAATTTCTATCTTCTAGGGCAGGAGGAGTATCTTGTAATTAATATGGATGATTATATAAGGGTTAAGACCCTTATGGAAATTCCTTGTGCTTAAAGGAAATTGGTATGGATTCATAGAATTAGTAGCAGTAATAATCATTGCTTTAATAAAAGATTAAACCTTTTATATCTGTATAATTCCTCATGAACAGAGGACCGATGGAAAATGTGTAAGGTCAATTTATTTTGCCTATAGTGAATGAAAATTTTTATTGGAGAATAACCCAATTAAGCAATTAAAAATGAGTCCTTTGGACTTGTTATCACCATAAAAATTTTCAGATCAGGATCCAAATTTTGGAAATTTAGCAAAATGTTGTATCACTGTGGAAGTATGATAGTTTGGGGGACCAAGCTATATCCAGCGGCATACAAACAAATATAGCGAAGGTGCAAAATGTATAAATCGACGGACCGTCGATCTTGAAGAAGCCCGGATCAATGGATAAGGCACATATCGGAAAATGAAGCAGCGTGAAAGATAATTATTTGAAGGCAGGCCAGGGAAATCATTATGGTTTCATTCGTGGACACATGGCAACACCAGAGGTACATCGGGGTGAAAAGTGGTCTGCTCAAAACCATTTTTTCCAACTCTCGATGTCGGAAGTTGATGGTGTTATCACCTGCTAATTTGCATTTTATTTTTCCAAAGCATCTTGTCCTTGTGTTATTTTTCCACTCAGCTTTTCTAACTTTTTCACCAGCTCCGTCAAGCTCCCATCACCTAAATCCTTCACCCA
>JASDQU010885024.1:15944-33627 GCA_032191745.1 Picea mariana
TCAAAATGACAGTCCTCAAACAAATTTCCAGAAGTTTAATGAAACCAAATCCGAATTGTTTGATGAACAAGAGGATAGCCTTGATGCACATAATATGGCTGTCATATTTGAAGATGTTCAAGAATGTATGAATGTTTTTGTTGAGATGCATGGAGAAGTAGACAAACCTATTGCTTCCATTTCATTTGAAAATGTTCTCAAATCAGAAGAAATAGAGCAAGAGAAACAAACACTTATGAAAGAGGCTTTTCTTTCTGTTTTTGATCATCAAGAAAAAATGATTTTTCAAGATCCCATGGCCATCCTATTACAGTCATCATTGAAGGAGGAGTTTATTTCATTCACAAGCTCAGATTTTGGATTCAATTTTTTCTTTCAGCTACCATCTTTTACATTTCTCTGCATGTTTAAGAAAGATGTGAGGAGAGAAAAATTGGGAAGCCAATTGCTTGATTGATTGCATTGACACTTTAGCATTACTTGATTGAGTATTCATTTTAGAATTTTTAGAGTAGGTAGGAGTGTGCGAATAAGCTTGTTGGTCAAGAATTTTTCAGTTTGGATTTCCAGTAGTATGTACAGTCAGATTTTAGTAGTGTATTTAGTGTTCAGTATCTAGTTGAGAGCAGTGTGCAGAGTTTGGTTTTCAGTAGACACTGGTGACAGGACAAAGCAGGGTACACACACATGTTTCAGGAGCATCCCAATGGATCAGGCACTGGATCTATGAGTTCTTTGCTACCTCGTAGGGAGGATAGCATCCCCAGTTGGAGTCAATGTTATCACCATAACAATTTTCAGATCAGAATCCAAATTTCATAAATTTAGCGAAATGTTATATCATTGTGGAAGTATGATAGTTTGGGGGACTGAGATATATCCAGCGGCACATAGACAAATATATCAAAGGCACAAAATGTATAACTCGGCAGACCGTCGATCTTGAAGAAGCCCAAATCAATGGCTAAGGCACATATCAGAAAATGAAGCAGCGCGAAAGATAATTATTCGAAGGCGGGTCGGGGAAACCATTATGGTTTTGTTCATGGAAATGTGGCAACACTAGAGGTACATCCGGGCAAAAAGAGGTCTGCTCAAAACCGTTTTTTCCAACTCCCGATATCGGAATTTGATGGTGTTATCACCTGTTGATTTGCATTTTATTTTTCCAAAGCATCTTGTCCTTGTGTTATTTTTCCACTCAGTTTGTCTAACTTTTTCACCAACTCCGTCAAGCTCCCATCACCTAAATCCTTCACCCAATGCGATCATCCAAAATAGTCATGTATTCCATGAGTCAAAAATTGGCAAATATCCCAAGCCTATACCTAGCCTTAATTCCGATCTAAATCCCTTAGTTCCATAACTTCATTCATTTTTACCATTATTTTCATATTCCCGCTGAAAATAAAAAATTTGTCTTTTATCAAGCAACCTTATCCCATCCACAAAATCACGTGTTAAGCCTCATATGCCTAAAGTCCTTAGAAAATAGAAAAAGGGGTTTTTTTATTATTAATATAAATATTTTTTATATTAATATTTAATCCAATAATTAATTTATGAAATCACCTCAAATCATGGGCACGAATCTCAATTTATAATATGGAAAAGTGAAAGCTTGGATGGAGGGCACACATACATATCGGGGATTAAAGTAAAGAGAAGGTTAATTGTGTGAAGGTGGACCGGGGAAAACTACTGTGGTTTATTTGGTGGACACGTGTTTTTACGTGGAGCACATCGGATGTAAAAGCAGTTTGGATCAAACCACTTTAAGCCCAGGACCAATATAATAAATGTAAATATTTATCATATGTTTTATGTGTGGCATTTTTCCAGGAGTGCATTTTAATAATGATTATGGGATTTCCAATAAATGAGATTCCTCTTCGTGGTTAAAAGGTTTTACAGAGGTAAGATTTAAATTTTACAAATCAAGGAGACTAATGTTTATTTCCATGGAAAATAACTAAATGGAAGATGCACATGAACGGAAACTTGGATAATTTTTATCCAAAGGTTTAATATAAGTAAAAGAAGAAGATAAAAGGTATTTTGTCAAAGACTATAAATTGGAAAAACATTACACAGTAAATGTTTTTCTAGAATGAAAGGTTAAATTGGAAAAACATTATAGGGTAAATATTTTTCATAGGGAAATGGCAAAAGTAAATGTTTTTACAATGAAATGGTGAATTGGGCAAACAAGACATGGTCTTAAAAACAACGGGCATGAATTAAATTATGGAAATTTAATTCTATGAGATAGAAAAATATTTGGGATTTATTTTTATTTCAAATATATTATTCCCAAATGTTTAATGAGAATATGGATAAATGAAATTATATTTGAAATATTATGAGTGGAATTTCAAAGAGAACGTGGCAGAGGAAGGAGCTGGAGCGTCAGAGAAATCTACAGGGGCATGAAATGTTTTTCTGAAAACTCTCATTTGTAATCATTGTAGAAGCTGAAACGTTTTTTTTTAGTTATTGTAATCAGCTACACACCAAAGGGACTCAAATTGTATAAGTGTTAGAGGTTCTGAGTGTATTAAAGAGGGCAGAAATGCAAGGGCACAATTCTGGTGGTTCTGGACTCTATTGTAAGTTTTCTGGGAATGAATTGAATACATATGCAGAAGCATTTCGAACTGTTTATGAAAAGATTCTAATTGGAAGTGATATGATCTTTGTCTTCCCTCATTCTATGTGTTTCTTGTGATATTTTATGCCATATACATTTTTGTTGTTGTTTAAATAGGAGGTTTAAGGCCCAGAATTTATCATTTGATGCTCTTAGCTTAAGAAATTTAAACTGTGTATGTTTCTTCTTAGCTAATTAAGAATTCATTCATGTAATGCTCTGATGCAGTTATCTGTTTCACTTTCTTCTTACCATTTTAATTAAATTCAAGTTATAACTCAGATTCATTACCTCATTTAGCCTATTTATCCTCTGGAGAGTTCTATTCACTGATGCATTGTTTTCTTTCACTTTCAGAAATTTGGCTCCATAGCCCATGATGTTCCCCCCTTCTTTGCCAACAACTTTATTAAAAATCTCCAAAACAAACCAAATCTAGCCACCGATTTCCATAGATATATAAAGTGACACGAGAGAGCTCTCTCTGAGTTGAGCAGGCTAGTGCCTTAGCTTTAAAGTTGGTTGAAATAGTTACCTCTGTCGTTTGTTTATCAGCCAAAACAAATTTACAGAGTGCTAACAAGACTGTTTCTAAACCTCCTGGGAGAGGTAAAGAGATATGAACACATGAGAATGTTTATGATTCTCGCGGCTATAACAAGAGAATGTATATACCTACTAATCTAAGGACATGTTTTTGCATGCGAATACAAATGACAGACAATTGAAATACATTTACATTGTAAGCATGGGTAAAATGTTTGGGTCATGAGGATATGTCGGGATGCATATGGTAAAGATTGAGCATGTGTATAACATGCATATAGGATTATTATAGTCTCTTATTGGATGTAAAATATGGTTATATCATGGATCATATGGTTAGTGATGATCTGAGTATAGAAACATAAGAAAAAATGTTAATGATATCGATTACATATCACTGTATGAGAATAAAGTAGAATGGTTAATGAAATTGTTGATTTTGTATGTAGTAAAGGAAGTTCTAGGACATTTCTAGATGACCAATGGGTCATACTGACATCCAGAGGCAAATGGTAGCTATAGTAATATGGCTTGGTGTGCTCAAGTTCTAGTGAGAGGGAGTCTCAAAAAATGATTCCCTTGATAAAATGGTCTGATTGACCAAGAATGGTTTGAGACATGGAGAGAAGCTTGATTAGTTGACTTGTTGCATGGAGCACTGCTGAAATTGTCCATATTTTATTTATGGGTAGTTGCATACTTTTATGTCAAATAAACATGAAAGAACAATATCAAACTATGAAAGAAATGCACATGCATAATACATACATAGATATACTTAAATGCTTGAAATCATGACATGATTGCCTAAGTAAGAGGGTAGTAAGGAAAGGAGTATGTTTTCCTGGACTAAATAATTCCATGGTTATATGGTTGGCCCTATGATGAAGGGTATGAGTATTTTGTTAAAATGATAACTTGGGGAAGTAGGAAATTCCTCAGGAGAAGTTAGTATAAATTGATGAGAGAGAGGTCCCCGAGGTGTAGGATAGTCGGTGACGGAGTGTGTTGTTAAGCCACTCCGTGTTGTTAAAGTCACCGGTTTGAAACCTGCGGGGACAAAAAAATCCAACCATGTTAAGGGTTGGTGTGGCTCAGGTCGGGTGCGATCCCCGGGTGATTTTGATGGCTTAGATGCCCCTGAGTCGCGGTTTCTCAAGCCACAGGTTAATCGCGTAGCCAACAGGTCCCGCACAAATTAACAAACAAAAAAAAAATTGATGAGAGAGAAAAGGAGCAAGGAATCTCTCTTGTCATGATAAAAGGCGACATGGTTATGCCTTTGAGGATTTCTTGAGAATGACTGTGAATAATCATGAGTTAAAATAATTGGTAAAGAAAATATGAGAAGTGTGCCTAAGGTAGGCACACAGAACGTTGGTACATGTGGTTAAATGTATGAAAGAACAGTTTGAAAGCAAGATGATAACCTAAAGATACAAGTTTGAACATGTGAATCTAAAATGCATACTAAAATTGCAAGCTTATATTCCTTGTGAAATATTGGATAGAATTCTAAAATAATGAAGCTCAGGCTAACTCAAGAATTGAGGTCATGTCAAACTGTTTGGATATGCAACAAGAGAATTGTATATTGAAGAGTTTCCTGTGGAGGAACTGTGTAAATAAATCTTCCATGAGAACAAGGATATAACCTTAATGACTACTGAGAAATGGACAACGGGATGCAAAACCTATTTATATAAGAACCATGGATTACATTTTAAAATATTATGCATAAGTACCAAGACATGCAGATGAATGAGGACCAATATGATCACTGGTTGGGAAATGTGTGGAATGCACAAGTTCATGATTCATTATGAACGAGAAACTTGTTGATGTAGCATGTTGAATTATCCAATAAGGTCAAGGTCAACATGACTAAGACTACTTAAGAGATAGAAAAAGAAGATCCCATGAGGGATAAATTGTAAAAGCAAAGAAGGAAGAAGTGATTAATACTTCTTTCACTATGAAAACTCTAAATAATAAGATAGAATTATATGCTTAAAAGGACCACTATGAAAATAATTACAACTAGTCACTAAAAGATGTAATAGTGAATGCATTTAAATGAATGATCTTGGTTAAGATATAATGTGTAGAGGCAATGAGGCCTTGAAGTTAATTCAACTAGGATGAAAGTTCCCTGATGGGAGAATCCCTTAACTCATTTCTTGTTGGCTATTATGTTTCTCTGGGATAAGAAACCGATATGCTGATGAATTCAAATATTTTGGCATGAGAATGTTGAGAGATGCAGCTGAAATTTGATTGTGGTTGTACTCATGAAAACATTGGGGACAATGTGATGGAGTGCATATAGATATGCTAAGGCATATATGAAAATGTTTTATTGAAATAAATGCTATGGTACATGCATTTGATTTTACATGAAATTTAATGTAAAATGTGAATGTGTTGTTGTATGTCACATGTAGAAAAGATTGGAACTGGTAGGGAAGTACAACTTCCAATAGTGAACAACCTTAGACATAAGTGAATGTAAGAAGGTTGTTGATAAAGGAAAACTACGAAAGGGATTTTAGAAGTCCCTAGGAAGCACCAGTGAAGATGTAATATCAGAGAAGGTGCTAGTATCCGGAACATGTATAAATATTTCATGCCCATGCGACATGAGAGGTAAAAGGGATTTGGATAATAATATCTTCTAAAATAGTCTATGTTTTTATGGCATGCATGTGATATAAATGGATGTTATATGCCATTGATACCCAAGTAGGGTACGATTTAGGAATAATAATCCGCATGATGGAGGTGTGAACCTATGACAGCTGAGGATGATTAAATCCTTGGGAAAATGCATGAACAAATATATGTCATGAATACATTTCCCAATCAAAGAGTGATTGGGAAAAAAAGTGCTCAAAGGTAGCAGGACGATGTAACGCAGTAAGAGATGCAAGTGATAAGAGAGTGGGTATATATAGGACTTCCCATTATGGAAGAACTATCTTCCAGTGCTCTGCGGAATTGCATAATGGTAAAGAGAGAAATTGGGTGGCCATAAACATCGACACCTTGGTTACCAGTGAAGAAAGAATGCTTGAATGCATTTATGTGAAACTTTTAGTTTCAGGTATGTTGATTTGAGGTCATGGTCAGTTGAAGTAGGAAAACACAGTCCTGCTGTAAAAAGAAACCATGTGGTAAAAGGTTGGTTGAGTTCCAACCCACAAAGGCAAAGTGCCTAATATGAAAAGTAATAATCTAATAATCAATGCAAGGGTGCATTGTGTGTGAATGTGGCCATGTATATTGGCACATTGATTAAATTCATTTGATGATTGATTACATTTTGAAAGGCTTGGTGTGATGAAATAATTCATGTATAGGGAATGGTATTTCCTTTTTAAGTAGATGAATTTGATTGTTAGTATGCACAGTTTTTTTGTGAGCCACTACAAGTGTGCAATGAAAATATAATGTGCATGAGAACTAACAATTTGTTTAGTTGATTGAAGTGGAAATTACAGGAAGAAAGGTCTTGGTATGGAAGTGTTGTAAGTCCACGAGGAAGACCAATTCTTGTGGGTTATGAAAAAATACAAACTACTATGAGAAATAAAATGAAAATGAAAATTTGAAATTTGAAATCTGTGGGTGACATATTTGAAATAAATCTGATTGAAATTGATGATAACATCTCACGAATTTATGTATGCATGTGATACAAGTGAGATGAAAATAAAATATGTTCAGGGAGGACAGATGATGGATGACAAAGATGGAAAGCATGGAAAATGGATAATGTACTGACATGAGAACCCTGTGATATGCATGATCCCCATATGATGATGTGTCATGCTGACATGAGCTAAAGGGGAGCCTCGACAGAGCAAGCGTGAGGGATGCGCCAGCTGTAAGACTCGACGAAGTTTCTAAAACTCTTCTTGTGCGATAAATCCTTGGCAGGAAGGATGGATCACCCGAGGGACTATATAACATAGAAGGGAATGCCTGAGCCTGAGCCTGAAGGGTGAGTAATTGCAAGGAAGGGGAGACTTCGATATCTCAAAAAAAAAACACTCGATGGATTCCTTAAAAGTTTTGTCATTTGTTGACTGGGATCATGCACACAATGGGCATGTCAAGGAAAAACAATGAGTTGAGTAAAGATGATATCCATATGGATACAAAACCATAAACTACACAAATAAGTATTAGGATGATTGTAAACTTCCTCTTTAACTTTGGACAACAATGAAATGTTTAATACATGAAATTTTGAATTAATGTGCATGTTGTTTGATATATGTTGTAGGCATGTATTGAAGTTCTAGAGTACGAGTGAGAACCAGATCAAGAAACGAGGAAAATATTGTTGAAGTAGCTAAAAGATGAAGTCATGGTAGGTGTTGTTGAGAAGAACACCGAGGAAAGTGTTCCTTTAAGAGGGAGGGGATTGTAACACCCATGTTTCCCCCAACCTGTAATTAATCATAATTTATGATGGCCATGCAATGGCTTGAAAATATTGTAAATATATTATTTTGAATTCTAAATGTCGACAGTTGATTGATGGGTGAACCCTTAAAGTACTGGCCATGATATCACTAGAGGAATTAGGAGAGGTTTTATTAAGTTAAAGGACCCCAATCCACCTTGTGGAAATATTAATTGGAAACATTTAGATTATTTTCCCTTAGCCTACATATCAAGACAAGTTAGTTAATGAGGAGGGATTCGTATTTGAACAACCAACCACCCCCATGATTGCAGGTATGGGAAATTTAGCTAGGATGACAAAAATTATCAGCGAGAAGTACAACAGAGTACCATTTTTTGCAGCTAGATTAATCCATGAGTTCCTAGGGATAGAGGGAATAAAGGACAGTTTGAGAACCTTCGGGGAAGAAAAAAGATACAAGAAGGAGGAAACGGGAGGATGGGTAGGGAGTCAGGATATGCATAGATAGAGAACTGGAGGAGGGTTTGGGCCTCTGAGGATGAGAATTGTTGAAAGGAATGCACAAGAGTGTGCAATAGAAGGATCAAAGAACTCCTAGAAGAGTTATGAGTTGGAGCATAGAAGACCCAAAACTCGGCATGAGCTAAGAGGGTCATGAGCTTGATGTTGGGAAGGAATATGACAAACCTCGGAGAGGCTTGGGCTAGGTGGGTATAAGGAAAATCCCTACCTAGACTGGATTTTGAAGAAGGGTGACTTTCAAATCTTAATGAGAACCTAAGAGAAACTCTCTAGTGGTATCATGGCTTGGCACGAGGGTGGCCAGAATGCTAAAAGTGAATGCATATTATCCTACGGTTGGGTGGAAAGGAAAACACCCACAGTTAGTTGGTCGGCTATCAACTGTAATAGATAAGTATTTTTGTACCCAGTATAATTAAACTAAACTTAAGGCTAAATTTGCATGTCAATGAATTAGGGGCATGCATGTTTGTTTGATGATTAGACGTGTTATTTTATAACATGGGTATTTGATGTATTAATCACAAGTTAGAAAACCTATTATTAAATTTTCACAGAAGTTGTGATATGTGACTATTGTCATGGGTTTTTACCATTGTAATTCTCCTTGAAATTGTGTTGCCAGGATTATGCATTTTTATCATGGTAATGATTGTTGGAATTATACTTGTAGATAAATCACTGCGAGAACTATATAGAGTGGTATAGTTATGGGCATGCACAAAGTATGTGTAAATATGGTGTATATACGGCCCTTACTTGTGTGTGTATGTGTGTGTGTGTGTATATATACTATTTGTGTTATGTATATCCCTGGAAATATGCGAAGCTTTTCCCATATGATTCACTGTTGTCGGGGATGAAATTATGGCTTGATGTAGTTTAGCTCGGGCTAGAAAGAGGAATTAGAAGCATGATGGGTTCATAGAGATAGGAAGGTGATATGAAATGGTTTGTGAGTACAGTCTGTGAACCCGAAAAACTCAAAAAATAATCTAAGTGTTGAGTGTTAGAAGAAAGGAAGGGACTCAGATGAGTCTGTGAGTCCATGAGTCTTCCAACCCACAAACTAGGAAAAATCACTAAATAATATAAGTGTTGATACATCTCAGACAGACTTATGAGGGGGAGGTATAGAATTGTGATTCTGTGAGTCCGCATAGATGGAAAAATGGTTAATTGTTGAGATTTCTCGGATGGACTTGTGAAGGGAAGGTACAAAATTGTATGTCTGCAAGTCCATGTAGATGGAAAATGGTTAAGAGTTAAGACATCTCGAACGCACTTATGAAGGGGAGGTATAGAATTATACATCCACGAATCCGTGAGTCCCCATAGTTGGAAAAATGGTTAAGTATTGATACTTCTCAGATGGACTTATGAAGGGGAAGCACATAATTACGTATCTGCAAGTCCATGAGTCTCTAAGTCTACGAATGAAAAAGAAGCTAAGAGTTGGTGGTGGATTCATGAAAAGTATGAATGTAGAACATGAGTCCACAAGACCACCACCCATGATTCTGTGAATACAGTAAGGTGACTAAGTATGGTAGAATACCTGGGCCACAGAAAGGAAAAGTGTATGGTGCATGACATGGCTTGCCAGCAAGGCATCTAGGATTCCATTAGGACGATAGATGTCCATTACTAACATAATGACAAGATAAGTGGGGTTCTACCATGATAGGCTAGGTTAGTGCCATGTCACGACCAGGGTGTTTCCACGTCAGTTGACACAGAAAATGAAACATCACATGGATGCCACATGACAGTAAGAGAGATGTTGTCTATGTAAACCCAAGAACTTTACGAGGTCATATATTTTGTTCCATATCTCAGTTCTGAGTGAAATTACCAACCTTGAAAATATCTTGACGAGAAGAAGAGGATGGAGCTGTGATAGAGAAGATTTAAGGTTGTTAAAAGAAGTGAAAAATTAATATCCCATCCCTTAAAAAGGTACTTAGGAGGTTGAGTCTATTACAAAATGCATGTCATGATTTTCCTAGGAAAGTAGTTTTTGTTAATTGTATGGAAAACTATTTGAAAAGTCAATATGTTGTTAACATTATTTTTTTATTATTTTTTTTTCAACGTCAGAAGGATGGATTGAATTGCAGATTTCAGTGATTAACATTACATGTTTTAAGTACCCTGTAGGTTTTTGAGGGTGTTGAATCGATTTATGAATTCAAAAAATCCTTTTAAGCAATATAAAATTGAGATTTCACCAATAATTGATTTGTCTGATTGAAAATAATATGACCAACAAAAGTAAAAAACATAAAATGTTTAGACTAAAAATCCTTGATATTGTGATTTTTAATTCTATATGTTGTTTCCTTGATATTGTGATTTTTCGATATTTTATTGGTCCGTATAGTGCACAATGCCATTCTTTATCACAGATCCAAATCATTATAACATTTTAACACTTCATTGACATGTTGCAAGGGAACATACAAAGAATTTTTTTACGAGTCCATATAATAGATAAAACTCGCGATGTTGTTTTCATAGACTTGTACATTCAAGGATAATTCAACATGTCAAAACATTGCAAATGGACAAGTTCAGATGCTAATATAGCTGGGAGGAATACAATTTATATCATCAGAGAGGCAGTGCCAATTCAATAGAGAATATGTTTGATAGGATTCCACACTTAGTATTGAAGCTAGGAGTCGATAAAAAACATCACACTCATTTTTTCATAGGGAAATCAGTAAATTACTTATATGTATGAGCATCACATGTTGGTATTCTCAATATTGTACACTATGGAACACAATAAGCAATACAATCATTCAAATAACAATAAATGCTAACAAATAGCAGAGATGAACTGTACACACCATATGTGTTGAAATGTGCCAACTAATTTTCCATGATTTTTGGGATATGGGCGGATTTCTTGACTCCTAGAATTTTGCACTTAGTTGTACCAAATCAGATAAAAATAGAATATGGATAGGTTTAAGTGTTTGATTGGTTTGTGTAATTGTTTGATCAATTTGTGTAGTTGTGTGATAGATGTTATATATCTATGCATGCTCGTAGAGGAAAAGGTGCAGTTTGGGATGAGTGCGAGGTTTTCAAGCATGTTTTTAGTTGTTGTAATTCTCCCTTGATCAATAAGAATATCGATTATCATTTCCCTGTGGATGTTTCCCTTTAAATGGTTTTACCGCGTAAATGGTTGTGTTCTTTGTGTGTGGTTGTTGTTGTGTTTTATTAGTCATTAAATCTTGTTGAGTTTATTCTTCTTATGCCCAATAGTATGAACCTGGGGATGCCAAGACCATGAGGAGATGGTTCACCTCAGTCTATGGTTTAATCTACCAATTGACAAGGAAATCTCTGCATGCATGTTTGAGATGTCTTACCTCCATTATAATACTTTGGATGAATATAATTAATTGGAACCTTGTTGCTTGGAAATGGTGTATGGTCTCGATATAAAGTAGCGGAGGCACATTATTAGATAATCGTATTGTTGGAGCCATCGCACAAATTTTTGGTTACCTTTTACTTTTTCATTTTTTTTAAATACTTTTTTATCAATTTTGTTTAAAATAGGAAAAAAAATGTTGAAACTGCATATTTGAGTGGTTGAATCTATATAAATTGAAGGATTTTCAGGATACTGAATCCATTTATGCATTCAAAAATGTAATTTAAACAAAAATAAATTACCAAAAATACCAAAAAGTAGAACATTTAGACAATGCCCAAATTTTTTAACCATATTTCACAATTTTTGAGCCATATTTCACAAGATGACACATTAAAAGAATTTGATTTCTGATAACATATTTTTGGCTTGCCAATCATAGCTTTTATTCAAAATTTGGACCATCAAGCAACAATTGTTTTTGTAAGTTACATGCTCTGCTTTTTTAGGTTACATGTTCATTATGCCATCTTCAAAGACATGGTCACGTCTCCTTGGAGCAAGTATTGGATGCTTTCTTCTTTTAGTGATCTTGACAAAGAATGGAAAAAAGCGCAGTATGTCGTTCACGAGAAGGAGTTTTAATGCTTTAGTCATGGGTATTTGGATCTCCAGAGTCACCACAGAACACTATTTGGAAGAGACATGGATGCGAGATTTCAATATATAAAGGCCACCTACATCTACTCGTCGTCGACCTCAGTTTACTCATTATTTCAATTCCTTGTCATTTATTTGATACATGATCATGTTTATCCATGTATTTTACTCATCTCATATGGTTTACCATTGTTGTAATGACCAATGTGGAATAGTTTATTCTTGGAGCTATTAGACCTTTGTGCACTTTCATCAACATCTCTTTCCCGATGAGATCAAAAAAGATCTATCTTTTCTTTTTCATACTTATTGCATGTTTTCATTGTTCTTACCGATCAAAATATTCAAGTCTACACATATAAATGTTATATTTTTTTATTTTTTTTTTCTAGGTAATTATCACTATGAATCAGTCAATTTGTCAAGGTATTAGAGCTTTGTGCACTTTCATCAACATCTCTTGCCCAAACACATTAGAAAAAACTATCTTTTATTTCTCATACTTATTGCCTGTTTGCATTTTTGCAATAAAAATGTTCAATTCTACACATATAAATATTAGAATTTTAATATTTTACTCGGTAATTATCACTGTGAATTAGTCAATCCATTTGTTGGTGAAGTTGTAATATTACATTGTTTGAATTGCAGTATTGAATATAAAGATGGATCTAGCTCCTGAAAAATCTTTAATCTATCTGAATTGTCCAATCTTGTAGATGCAGTTACTGGTAATTAAGAATTAAGGTAAGTTCATTCATTTCATTCTCACTATACTTTGAACGATTGTGAATCTGGATTATAGACATGTATTAGTATCGAAAAAGAGACCAGAAGTTGCAGGATCCAATTGAAACAAAAAAGCAAAAATGGGCCAAAGTTCATTTCAGAAGTCTCAATCCCACATGCCTTGCATTAGTAAACACTCAAGAGTCTATATAAATGAGTAATTCCAGATTGGAGTAAGCTAACTAGAGAGCAATCTTCCCTTTTTCAGGTAAAAAAATGGGCCTGAATCTGGCCAGATTTTCAGCGGTAGCCTGATTTTGGCATGGATCAAAGTTCCATGGATTTCAAAACCTTACCCTAGGGGTTTTTCCCCATTTTAAACCAACCCAGATGCTCAGAAAATTGATCAGACTTCTAGATCGATCGGAAATTTAAAACTTCATCGCCGGAAAACGTGTCGAAAAAGTAACTCAAGAGGGAAGAATGCTCTCGAGTTAGCCCACTCCATTCCATATCCTCTTTAACTTGTAATAGGATGCATGTTTCAGCTCTTTGAGTGACATTGAATGCCATGAGAATAGGTGAAATTTTAGTTAATGGCTTTGATGTTTATTCTATCAAAAAAATGATGCAATTTCAATTAATGGCATTGATGTTTAGTTTGTGGTACAAGTATTCATTATTTCGATAGTGACACTTGATGTTGAATCTACTTGTTTACCAATTTAAACTACTTTTCATAGAAATTTTGTATGAAGGATGTACTAAAAAGTAAAGGACTTTAACGGATTACCTCAGGAAAACAAACTACCTCTGATGCCCCAAACAAATCTAACGAGTTAATAAATTTATGGTCTAATTGGAATATCCATCTCTATAGATTTATCGTTTCACCTTCAAGGAGTTGACAGACTAGATAAAGCTTGGAAAACGTTGGAACCCATATTTGGTAAACACAATCAGATTCAACCCCACCATCTTGAAAACCAATTGATTGTTTTAAATATCATTGATTTCTCTTGCATTGAAGATTATCTTTCTAAGCTCAAAGCACTCATAATTTTACTTGAAAACTATAACATAGAAAAGAAAGATGACCAATTGATATGGGTTATTCTTTCTAAACTTGGTAGTGCATATTCTATTTTCGTATATACTTTTCACTCCACTAGAGAAGTTCTAGGCGATACTTACACACCACCCGATCTTCAATCTTTTTGTGATTCTTTGATTAGAGAGAAAGATAAGATATTTCATCTTGGAGTGATCAACACTATAGGTACATCTAACAAAACCTTAGTGGCCCAACAAAAATGTAATCCAAGTATCCAAAGAAGCAACATCCTGGCAACAATAAGCAAAACAAGGATCACAAACCCTCTTAACCAAGTCCAACTCCCAATGGTGACAAATGAACAAAATAAAAAAGTAAGAAGACTAGGAGACATTGCAAATTTTGTGGGAAAGATGGTAATCTAGATTCTAAAAGTTTTAAGAATATGGAGGAGTTAGAAACAACAATGAAGAAGCACAACATTAATATTGATTTTTCTTCTTCCAACTCTTCTTCTCATGGACATGCACTTTCTATTTTTTATGTTTCCATCAATGCAACATATACTTCTTATTCTAATGAGTGGTTTATTGATTATAGAACATCTTATCATGTGGCTAAGGATAAACCCATTTTTTATACTCTCAATGAATCTAAAACCAAACAAATATTTGTTGTTGATGACATATGTATTAGTGTTATAGGGTCTAGAATAGTTCATCTAGATGATGGTCATTTTAATAAATTATTATGTTTGAGTATGTAGGTTTCCACAGCTAGTCATAATTGAAGAGTATTTTTATGGATGTATCTGTGTGGACATTTCAAAACCTCTCACGTTGTTACATCCAGAAAATTATTCTTCAATAAATTATTATGTGTTCAAAGTCTCTCCCGCAATCTTCTATCATTGTATCAAATCACTCATTCAAGTGAAGGTAAAACAATAGAGTTTTCACCTCACCAAGTTGTAATCAAGGATTTAAAAGATAACCTGGCCTAGCAACTGGAATTGAAAAATGATATTACCAATTTGTACATAATTGACAAATTTGGGCCATCACCTTTTCCATCAGTTTTTGTTTCTCATAGCGATGACTTGAGAAAAAATCGACATGAGTTCTTTGGTCATATAAACTATTGCTCATTACAATAGCTTTGTAATCAAAATATGGTAACTAGCCTTCCTCTCATTTCTTGCAAAGATGGATTTTATGTTGGCTATGTTCTCAACAAACATCATCGGGATAGTTTTGACAAACATGCCTCATATCATGCCTCGGTCCCCATGCACCTTATTCATAGTGATTTGTGTGGTCTACTTCCTTCTCCTTCTTTATCTAGGTTCACATACTTCTTAACCTTCATTAATGACCTCTCCAAATGCACTTGGATTTATTTCTTAAAACTTAAGAGAGAATTTTTTGACATGTTTTTGACCTACAAGACCCTTGTAGAAAAATAATCTAGATGTCAACTGCAAAATTTAAAAACATATAATGGAGGAAAATATGTTAACAAAAAAGTTACAACTTACTACATTGCATAGGGAATTTAGATGCGATACATTATTCCATATACACCACAACAAAATGGTGTTGCTAAGAGAAATAATCACACATCAAATGAAATGGCAGATTGTGTGATCAAATCTAAGGGATTAAGTCTTTATTTTTGGGTAGAAGTCGTCAATTGTGCCAATTACATATTCAATCACACTCCCACAAAATATTTAAATAAGGTAACAATGGAGGAATGCATAGAGTAAAATTAACAAGATGTAAGGCACTTCCATGTGTTTGGTAATAGAGCATGAGCTCACATTCATGATGATAAAAGGAAAGCATTACAACCTAAAAGCGAGAAGTGCATTTTTGTTATATATTTTGAAGATGTAAAAGGTTATAAAATTCTTCAATTTAATTCCAATGAAATTATTACTAGGCAAGATGTTAAGTATGATGAAAATATCTCATCCTGCGAGCCTAATTTGACATTTGTTCCATATTCACCATGTGAGCCTAATTCGATGTTTGTGTCATATTTATCTTGTGATCCATCTTTGTCATCTGCGCCATCTTCTATTCCCAAATTTATATTAATGATCCTACTCTAGTTTCTTCTTCAGATGACGATAATGAGGATGAGAATCCACCTCCTCGCAATCACCTTCCTCCAATTGGGTCCATTAAACATGACCCTACACAACATGATAAGTATTTGGTGATCTTGTCAGTGATCCTACATATCAGTGCCATACAAGTTCACAGTTCTAGTGAGCCTCCTCTCTTTTGGATCAAATTTTAGAGACTTGTGATCCAAAAATATTTGCAGAATCTTATGGCCATCTAAATTGGGACACAACAATGAATGTAGAATATCATTCCTTAATGGAAAATGATACTTGGAATCTTGTACCTCTTCCAAAAGGAATACATCTTATCAAATTTAAATGGGTGTGTAGAACCAAGTATGCATCAAATGGAAGTGTTGAAAGACATAAGGCTTGGTTAGTTTCCAAAGGGTCTTCTCAAGTTGAATGGGTTGACTATATTGAAACCTTTTCCCCCATAGACAAAACAATTTCCATCCACCTTGTTCTAGACCTTGTCACATCACATAAATGGGAGTTCCATCAAACATATGTTGAATCTTCCTTCTTTCATGGGGATTTGCAAGAATAAGTTTACATGGAACAACCTCCTAGCTATGTTTAGAATGAATCCAGGTTTGTTTATTTTCTTAATAAATATCTCTATGGTCTTAATAAATTTCATTGAGCTTGGTATGCTAAAATGGAGAGCTTTCTTCTTGACACTGGATTTTCTAGATGTCATTTTGACCCCAATGTCTATACCAAAAAAGTATGTAATAGTCTCTCTCACTAAGATAAAGAAGAGTGGGGATAAGGGGAAACCTTGTCTTAGTCCTCTCCCACTCTGGACGAATGGAATAGTCCCACCATTGATCAATATTGCAAAGGTTGTTGTACTAACACATCTCATTATCCAATTAGTAAGCATGATTCCAAAGCCTGATCGAAGAAGGATCATCCACAGAAAATCCCAGTTTACACAGTCGTAAGCCTTCTGCAAGTCCAACTTTATTATAATGGCCTTCAACTTCTTTAATTTAATGTTGTGGATACATTCATGAGTTGTACCAACTGCGTCCAGTATCTATCTACCCTTTAAGAACCCCAATTTCTCCCTAGAAAGAGACTGTGAAACTATCGGTTTTATCATGTTGGAAATGAGTTTTGCAATTATTTTTTAAACCAAATTACAAAGTTATATGGGTATGAAATCGCCAAATGAAGAGGGATTGCTCACTTTTGGAATGATTACTAGAAAGTTCGAGTTTAAGGACCTATTCATCGTTCCACCCCTCCTTGATTCCTCCACTTCCTCAAGAAGGTCATCCCCTACCAGGTCAAAGAAAAAGAGAAAGAATTCTACCTTCCACCTATCTGACCCGAGACTTTTGTCCTTGGAAAATCCCTTAACTAAGCGAGGATACTGTTGAACTATGCTTAACTGCTTGACAATCGATTTTTGTCCAATGTCTGCATAGAAATATTTGAAGTGTCTCACTGCTTCAGATACAAGGGCCTCCTTACCCAATTGACAAGTGTTGTTATCATCCAGGATCTCCCAAATAGTTTTCCTATTTCTCCTATGGCTAGCGAATTGA
>JASDQU010885027.1:13588-23860 GCA_032191745.1 Picea mariana
TGTTGATTAAGGTTGGTTGTCATTGATGTCAACCCTTGAAGAAAGTCTGGTAGAGAATTCCGATAGCACAAAGGTTTGGGTAATGGACCCAAGGTTGTTTCATGTATAATGGTATGAGTTTTAATATATTTGAAGGTAATATTATTCTATATGGATAGTACATGTCATGCCATTTCTAGTGGTATGTGGAACGTCACTTAACTCCTCACGGTTTGAGAGTTATGGCCTTACGAAGTTGGAGGACCCTCATATGTTGGCTTGAAGCCCCAAAAGGTCAAAGAAGTCAAAGAGCTTTCAAAGAAGAAATTATTATTTAAATGATAAAGTAAAGTGACAAAGTCAAGAAGGATTATTTAAATAATAAAGTGAAGTGACAAAATCAAAGAAGATTATTTAAATGATAAGGTGAGGTGACAAAGTCAAGGAGGAATATTTAAATGATAAAGTAATGGAAAATTTTATAATTATGGAAAGTGGTTAACCCTAAAAATGAGGAAAATAGGTTAAGTGACCTAGAAATGGGTTAAGTGACATAGAAATAAGTTAAGTGACCTAGAAATGGGTTAAGTGACCTAGAAGATGGAAAGTATAAATAAGAGGCAAGGCTCTCTCATTTTACATCACACTTGAGCATATTGAATATCTATAGGTGACTAAGGTAACCAAAGGATATCTAAGCCGAATTTCAGAGGGAAGGTGAAGAAAAGAAGGCCGAAATTCAAGGGAGGATAAATTCTTTTGATGATGTTTTCTAAGGTATGTTATTTACAGGTCATCTCACCATTTTTCCAATAACTTTATTTATAGAATGATTCAGACCGTGAAATTGATAGGCCATTGAGGAAACATATCCAAGTATCTATGGTAAAAAATTCAGCTTGTGAGTCGTTTTATTTTTGGAGTTACACTCCGTGGAAAATAGGGTTTGTGGTCAGTCCTAAAACTAGTCTAAAACAGGTGTTTCGGGTAAAAACGTCATAACTTCTTCATAACAGATCCAAATTCAGTAAGACTAAATGTGTTGGTTAGAGTACAGTCTGTAGTACGATGTGTAACATTTTCAGATCCATTCAACAAATATTCTGTGCGGGGCACGCTTTACAAGGCCGCTTTCTAGAATAAGTCAGAATTCAGCAAGGTATGTCATTTTTGCTATAACTCCTTTTCTGAGAGGTTCCAAGTAGTGAAACCTGGAGGAATTGCATAAAACAAACTGAAGAACATTGTGTACTATTTTTAGATCTTTATTCATTACAGGTACATAGTTATGATTATTTCAAGTTAGGGTTGTTGACTAATCCCAAACTAGTCATGTGAGACTAAAGAAAAGTTTGATAAAAATGCTAGTCTCTTGTTGTGAAAGTTAAGGAAGGTTTGCAAGTATGTGATCATATACACCAGGTCTATTACAGAGTTACAAATCATATTTGGATGATGAAATTGATGATGGCTTTTGGTTAAGGTACATGTTGGGTACATGGTTGAAACAAGTAGTTGATGAGTTGGCACATACATGAGGTGTANTATTTGACACATGATTGGTACATACTTGGTACATGGTTGGATGCACTTGTTTACGATACAGGTTGATTACAGGTTGTTTGGTACAGGTTGGTGCATGGTTGATGCACTTGTTTATGGTACAGGTTGATTACAGGTTGAGGTACAGGTTGATGCATGGTTGATGCATGGTTCAAGTTTATTGGTACAGGTTTATAGTGGTATATCTCGCAGTGATAGTGTGACAGTAGTTCCATCATTCTACTTCTACTTCAGGGCGTTTGGACGAGGCAAGGACAGGTGGTTGTAGCCTCCTTCTGGTTGTAGCCAGAGAATAGGGGAGTTGGAGCTTCCTTGAAGTTGTAGCCTGAGAAACAAGGGGGTTTGAGCCTCCTTCTAGTTGCAGCTGGAAAAAAAAGGAAGTTGGTGCTTCCAATGAATGTAATTCTTCAAGACATATAAGAAAAAACATTCTGTGGTTTTCTCTCACTTTGGGTTTCCACGTAAAACACCGGTGTACTGTGTATGTGTATGATTGTTCATTTGTTCATTGCTCATTTACTCTGCAGTTATTGGATGATAATGCTACATTGATATAACACTTGGATTATATGGTTAAAAATGATTACATTGCTCTATTACTGATTCAACCCCCCTTCTCAGTAATCCAACAGGGCACTCAAGAAGAAGGACAAACAAGGTCCTTCCCTAGATGCGCAGGTCAAATCCGGGATGCTTGGGCGCTCAAGCAAGGAGGACATGTAGTGCCTCGAAGCCGTCCCCGACTTCGACCCTTTGTATCCTCCCAAGTCACACTTTTTGGTGGTGAAAACAATAACAATTCAATGCCTAATTAAACTAATTTCCAATCCTTTGCCCTTTCTTAGTTACCCAAGATCCACAAAATGGAAAGGAGAGGGAATACAAGGCAAAGGTGGAGCACAAATATGATTACTTTGCAATGATTCAAATAATTAGACAAGCCTTCACGAAATTTCAAGGATGGCTTAGGCCAATCTCTTTGCAAGGTGTGGGCAAAAAAAATAAATTTAAATGACTTGGAAAGAGCAACCCCACAACAATGGCACAAGTGGAGGACAAGCCTACCGCTTTGGCGAAGGAGGGAATAATAAAAGAATTTAAATTACTTGGAAATCAAAGAGCAACCCCACAACAATGGCACAAGTGGAGGACAAGCCTATCGTTTTGGCCAAGATGAGTATAATAAAAGAAATGCAAGAAAATAAATCTAAACCTAGCCTTCATGACATTGCAAGGATAGCTTAAGGCCAATCTCTTTGCAAGGTGTGGGCAATATTTCCTAACTAATTACAATATCAGATTTTTATATTTATTTGTGAGAAGGCAGGCCCAAGAGACTCTCTTGGGTCGCTTACAATGCTTTAGAAGAGGAGAGATGAAAGGGGATTTGGTATCCCAACTTTAAGATGTTTTTTGAGTGTTTTGGGGGGCCAAAACAAGCAACACTTCCCCTCAACTTGGCTAAAATCTGCATAAAACAACAAACTATATTTGTTGGAGTATGCTACAAAACACTAAGAATCTTGTTAATTTTTGTTAGCACAATGAAACATAAATTTATAGGGCTCGATCATTAGAACATCTTTCACCACTTTGGAAGATTTATGTGAGTGAAAAACTCAAGGATAATTAAAATTGCAGCTAAGCAAGATTAATTACCTGAGGAAAAAAAACACTCGATGAAAGGACTTCCCTATTGATAAATTCCTAGGTAACTAAACAAAAAATGACTTATGCTAACATATTACAATATTATCCCACGAAGGGGAGAGGACATTCTGAGTACATAGAAATGCGTGTCGGAGGCAAAAATTGCCAGGTTGAGCCAAAAGTCTTCAAACTGGTTGTACCACTAGGTACATATCTTCATGGTATATGACGTTGACCCCTAGTCGAAATAGGTGGTCAACAAGAGAGAGGGTTTTGCACCAAGACCTTTGGATGCTTCCTTGAGCTCCTTGTGGCCAAAATTGGACAGCACCTCCCCTTAGACTGGCGAAAACCTGCAAAAACAGCGAGTAAAGTGTGCTGGAAATTGCTAGAAATCACTTCAAATGAGTTAATAGTTGTTAGTATCTAAAACAGAAAATTTTATACTAAAAATCTGAACATAAAACTTGATTAGATTGCAAGATTTATAAGAGAAATAAGTGCAGAAAATGTATAAAAGATAGTTGAAATTATATCAGAAATATTAGTGAAGAGAACTGAAGCTATTGGAGTCTTTTCTTCCAAGCTTTGATAACATGCAAAGTTGTAAATACTTGTTACACAATGAGGCAAGAAAGTTAGTCATTTAAAATGGTCTACAAACTACTTTGCAAACTCAAAGAAAAACAACTCATATAGATCTACAACAATACTACTATAGATCTGTCCCCAACAAAATACTTTGCTTGGGGTTTTTCAAGTAAAAACAATGTGTGCAAAATAACTACAAACTGTAGAAATATGACCTCACAAGAACACCAAGAGTACACCAATAGAACACCACAAGGACATCAAGAGTTCCTCCAAAACTTCACTTCTATTATTGACAAGAGTGGCTGCAATATGGCAGCAATATTACAAGAGAGAAAATGGGGAGAGAGCAAGAAAGAGTGAGGAGAAAATTGAATAGCATGGAGTTGCTATGAGAATAGATGTGAAAAATGAGGAGAGGGGCCTTTCTTTTAAGGGAGGGAGAGAGGAGAGACCCCCCTTGCATGCATTATAAGTGTCACTCCCAAAAGAGGGAGGCTCACTCAAAGGGGGGGGCACCATGAGTGAGGGGAACTCTCATTAGAATTGGAAACTCAAAAATGGGGGACAAAACCCCTTATCCTAAGTTTAAACCTCTATATAATGCCCCAAGGGATCACCCAAGGTGTGGAATGGGACCCCCATGTGGTCCCCATCATCAAATGGTCAATCCAATGGAGATGGTGAGCCCCACAAGAGACAAATTTGCCCCCCTCTCTAGAGCTAAGTTGAATGAGAGGTAGGAAAGGGGGGACTTGATTTATTTGACCCCCTAAAACATAGAAATGACTTATGAAACAACCTTTCCCCCTTTTCTCATGACTTTAAAATTTTATACCAAACTCATGCGCCCTTCCTATCACTCCATGTTGTGTTGACTTAACTGAACTCAACTAAAGATGAAGCGAAATCTCCCTATTGCATGTTTAGACAATCTCATGCGCCCTCCATGCAGTGTTGACTAGAATAGAGATAAAGTAAAGTCTATCTGAAGACTGGTTGTACAAGAATATCACTTCCTCATGCAAAATCTCCCTATCAAAAATTAGCTAAGCTCATGCAAGGTCCATGCAATGTTTACTTTACTCAAGATAAGTGAACCTTCCCAAAATAAACTGGTTGTCTAATAATAACATCCTCCTCATGCAAGAAAGTTACCCTCTCTTTACCAAGAATAGTTGATGAGTCATCCACTTGAAAATAGAACTGAATGCATGAAACTATATTTTAGGCCATTGCTAATTTTATCCCTCAAGGTGCCTAGGGCTTCCTTGAAATTAGGGCACCTAAGATTTGTATCTAGACACATTGCCACATTCCATACACATGGCGCCTCCACCTACTGCCACATTGTTGATGAATGCAACTATGTGAGACATTCTCCAGCTTACAAACCTGTGAGATGTGGATCATTGCAGCTATGTGAGTCTTTCTCTCAGATTACAAACCTGAGAGAAATCCCCTAAGAAGGGTACGTGGTTCCTGCCTGAAACAGAGCTAGTAACGTAGAAATTACCTCCACCATTCAGAGAGTTGAGAAGAACTCCAGATGATTATCTAGTGGGAAAGGTGATATGTTGAGTTAGACGTGCATGTGGCTGAGCACAAGGTGAACGTGTGAAATCCCAAAGTGTTGGGTGCATCGTCATGTGAACAGAAATGAAGATGATGTATTAGACTCCTCTGAGCAGCAGAGTTCACGAGAAGACTCCAGATGATTCTCATGTGTGAGGCAGTGGGAAAGAAGATATGTAGAGTGGACATGCCTATGGATGAGCACATGTGAACATGAGAAGATCTGGTTCTTCTGTGTAATGCAGTGAACCAAAGATATGACATCCCTCTAGATGTGCCCCTAGTGGATGAGCACTAGTGGGTGTATCAGATCCTTTGCTATATATATTGTTCAAGAGTCAGACCTGCCTGTAACCCTAATCGTTATGTAAAGGGTACAGGTCAGCCCCACCTTAATGTGATTAATAATAAATGTAAAAGATAATTAATCTGAATAATATTAATAATAATAATAATATGACTTAGAGAGGTCGGCCCTGTTGAGCCAATAGACACTTTTGTTGACAGGTTTAGGTTAGTATAAGTAAAGGTAAAATCCCCATTGTGGAAACATATATTTTACGTGAGTTTGGAAATTTCAGCAAGTACATTTACTTGGGAAAAGTGTGCACCTCTCTTGGGCACTAGTCTTCTAGGGTTTGAGGACTCTCTCATGTGCTAGGTCTTTCTTGGTGGTGAAGGTCTTTCTCTTGAAGAATATAGCAAAGGATTTGGCTGGGCTTTCTTCCCTTGTTGAGAAGGGTTTCCCAAGATACTTCTTGTGTTCTTGTGCATGGTGTTTCTTCTTGTGATCTTAGATGTTGCAACATTATTTTTTATGGTTAAGTTAAATGCTAAAATGGAATGACCTTCATGCTTAACCTAGCTTATTGAAAAATCAACATGGTATCAGAGCATAGGTCTTGAAGAACCCATTCCACAAGCTACAAGCTTTTACCAGTCATCCCTCCTCCTCTACAGATCTGTACAACCCTCTTCTTTTGAGTGTTTCAGCCCCTAAATCTTGGACGTTGAGGCAAATTTTGGCATGGGAGAGTACAGCCTTCTCCAGCGCACCTCTAGAGACTCTTGGAATGAATTTCCCAGCATTTTGAAATTTTAGCCCTAGGGTTTCGCTAATTTCTGCAAAAATTTCAGAATTAAGGTTTATGCAACTCATTGAAGGAGCTCTTCAACTCACCAGTGTTCTCCTATCTTTCAAAGGCTTATTATTGGCAGAAATAAGTCCAACTAAACCTGAAAGTGCTAGCCTAGCCTAGCCGTTAGGTTTACTTGCCAAGTTGACAAGTGTTTGTGAAGAATCCAAAAATGAGCAAAATCATAATGGGAGGAAAGCTTGATGATTCAAGCAAACTCAGTTCCAGGAAGACTTATTGTGGGTGATACAAAAACGTGTCACTGTGACATACCTCCCTCATGAAGATGTCAAAGGACAAAGATCAGCCATGTGACATTGGAGAAATCATATCAGCACCATCATGTATGCACTTGTATATATATATTATTTGTTATCACTGTCATGAGGGAAATTGCAGGAGGATGGAACCTTTTGCTGAAGTCATGGATCCAGAGGGATCTCAGTACATTCAGAGGAACAACACACTACAAGTCGGTGGTAACTTCCAATGGGATCTATAAGATCAAGCATACAGTTGATGGAAGTGTTGAGAAATACAAAACGAAATCTATAGCCAGAGGTTTCTCACAAATAGAGGGAGTTGTCTATGATGAGACACTTGATCCAATGAACTCGATACACTTCCATCCGTACTACCATCCATGAGTTGGAAACTATATCAAATAGATAAATTCTTGATGAGTTTGGATTTCAGCAAGAGTGTTGTTGATCCAAACCTATATCATTACAGTGTTGGTGACAAGAGCATGATCCTGATGACTTATTCAGAAAGTCTTGATGTTGGATACAAGTAATCCTTAACTTTTGAATTCGAGATGAAGAATCTGAGTATGATGCACTACTTCTTGGGACAAGAAGTATGACAGAGGACCGATGAGATTTTCACAAGTCAAGGAAAATATACAGTGAAAATATTAAAGAAGTTCAATATGACAGAATGCAAAATCCACCATGCTGGATTTAAAGAAGAGGATTGATAATGATTCAGACGAGACTGATCCACAGCTGATTGGATCACCGATGTATCTGGTAAACACCAGACTTGATTCATGCCATGCAGTGAATGTGCTTAGTCATTTCATGAGTCAACCGAGACAGACTCACTAGACAACAGCAAAACATGTATTGAGATATATACGAGATATGGCCTGAGATATGCCTCCAGTGTGGACTTGAGTGTGTAGGATATGCCGATTCAAATTGAGCAGAAAGTACAGTGAACCGAAAAAGCAGAGTTGACAAGAAGACTCCAGATGATTCTCCTATGTGAGGCAGTGGGAAAGATCTGTAGAGTGGACATGCCTATGGATGAGCACAGGTGAACGTGTGAAGATCTAGTTCTTCTGTGTAATGCAGTGAACCAGAGATATGACATCCCTATGGATGTGCCCCTAGTGGATAGGCACTAATGGGTGTATCAGATCCTTTGCTATATATATTGTTCAAGAATCAAACCTTCTTGTAACCCTAATTGTTATGTAAAGGGTATAGGTCGGTCCCACCTTAATGTGATTAATAATAAATGTAAAAGATAATTAATCTGGTTAATATTAATAATAATAATAATAATATGACTTAGAGAGGTCGGCCCTGTTGAGCCAATAGACACTTTTGTTGACAGGTTTAGGTTAGTATAAATAAAGGTAAAATCCCCATTGTGGAAACATATATTTTATGTGAGTTTGGAAATTAAAGCAAGTAAATTTACTTGGGAAAACTGCACACCTCTCTTGGGCGCTAGTCTTCTAGGGTTTGAGCACCCTTTTGTGTGCTAGGTCTTTCTTGGAGGTGAAGGTCTTTCTCTTGAAGAATATAGCAAATGATTTGGCTGGGTTTTCTTCCCGGGATACTTCTTGTGTTCTTGTACATGGTGTTTCTTCTTGTGATCTTGGTTGCTGCAACATTATTGTCTATGGTCAAGTTAAATGCTAAAATGGAATGAACTTCATGCTTAACCTAGCTTATTGAAAATCAACACACATGTCATCCAATCATGGCACCTCCCCTGTTACATGTCACACTACATGGCGACCACACCTGTTAATAATAACCCTGCTAAAAATAGAAGTCTCCCTAAAAAATCAAAAAAGATGAATACGGTCGGGAACTGCGGTTGGGAACTGCTAGGAGAACACTGCCAAATATAGCATGCCTAAAAATAGGTACTGTTAAAAATGGAAACTTATCATATGCCAATGAAATCAGGCTCATCAAATTCAATTTTCTGCAAGGAATCCAAATATGTGCTTAGAATCGCCATTTGAGCTCTGAAACTCTAACTGCTAAAAATTGCACTGTCTAGCCTGTCGCGCGAAAAAAGCTCAACGGCATCGTGAGCTCACAAGGATCCCAAATATGAAATCATCTCTGTCATGCGAACCTTCGAACTCTGGCTCCTAAAAAGTAGAAAGACTGCTAAAAATAGCAATTTTCCTCAAAGCTGATGAATAAGCCTCTGAAATGACTTTGCATCTTAAATGGGTTGTGATCCCTGGAAAAAACGTCTCTGATCTCTATGAAAACCTATCTCTGTCTACCAGCTTGATGAACACTAGTTGGATTTTAACCCTCCATTTCATAAACCAATTTGGGGGTTAACAGGGAGAATATCCATATTTGTTTTGACATCTTGATGTAAAAATTATTGTATATAGTTGTGATGTGCACTAAGGATGGTGCAAAATCTAGGGAGAGGGGGATGTAATGGCTATTGTGTATGTATATGATGAATGGCTATAAGCCGAATGATGTAATATGTAAAATTGTACATTGAATGATAACAAAAAAATACATCACAAGCTGTAGAAGGAGAAGACAAAAGAATAATTAACCATTTAACCACAATGGCACCATAAATTGGAGTTATTGGCTTGTAGGGCACATTTTAGGGGCAAGACCCACTGGGTTCCTAAAACTTTGGAAGCCTATTTGAGGCCTTAAACGACCGTTTTTGCTGGTCAAACTTTGCAAACAAAGTTCACAACCTCTCAATGCTATTCTACACATTGATTAAATTTCCAACAATGTAAAGATCATTCTAGTGAACAACTAGCAAATGCATCTGATGGTGATGTCTTGTTCAACCAATGCATTGATGGTGATGTCCAACCAATACAGATACTCATATGATAAAGGTATACTTATCAACCAGCCCCTTGGTCATACTGGTTTAACTGGTTTAGACGAATGGCATGACCTCGTAACCCTTAAAGGTGAAAGGAACGGGCTGGGTGGGCACCTGTTCTCATCATTGTCATCTCCAACATCTATTATGAATTGGTGAAAGGGAGGGGCATGTCGATGCTGTGAACTTTATTAACATATTTCTCAGATATTCAAAAGGAAAGGAGGGGCATATACATATTCTGATACTCACCTCAATTGGAGTTCATATGTGAAAATTATGCCTCTCGCCAAGTTCACAACCTCTCAATGTTTTTCTACACATCAAGAAATTCCCAACAATGTGAAGATCACCTCAATCGGAGTTCATATGTGGAAGTTATGCCTCCCGCAAGTTAACCTATCTTGTTGACCATCATGATACCAAGTATGTAATGCCCCAATTTTGATTCCCAGATCAGTATTGTGTATGTATATGATGATGGCTAAAAGTCGAACGATGTAATATGTAAAATTGTAAATTGAATGATAATAAAAAAATACCTCACAGCCTACAAAAGGAGAAGGACAAAAGAATGGGGGGCTATGACTCTACAAGAGGGGGAAGAAAAGGGATGCAGGGAGCTCAAGGGAGGTAAGGAAAAATAATATTA
>JASDQU010885029.1:1014-14713 GCA_032191745.1 Picea mariana
TCCATTAAATTTATTATTGAAATAATTTATTTTGTATTCACTTTGAATTATAATACACTCATTACTTCACTTTATTATTTACCTTTTAAAATTTCTTAAACCACTTTGACTACTTTGATCTTTTGGGGCTTCTAGATGACATATGAGGGTCCTCCAACTTCGTAAGGCCATAACTCTCAAACCGTGAGGAGTTATGTGACATTCCACATACCACCAGAAATGGAATGACATGTAATATACATATATAATAGTATTATCTTAAAATATATCATAACTCATACCATTATCCATCAAACAAACTTGGGTCCATTACCCAAACCTGGGGTCTCCAACTTCTCATGGCCATAACTCTCTAACCGTGAGGAGTTATGTGACGTTACACATACCACTGGAAATAGAATGACAAGCACTATCCATATATGATAGTTTACTTGACAAATTCATTGTCCTTCATCTCATTATTCCATAGTTAAGCATGGGTTCTCTTACTCCGCAAAGCGTCTTTCCACAAGGGATTTCACCATAAGGGGACCACTTTGGAGTTCATCCATATTTACTTCTTATCAAGCATGACAAGACAATAATGAGTCAACTTTACATCAAACAATCTTGGGTCCATTATCCAAACCTTTGTGCTGTGGGGATTTCTTTAAGGGTTGACATCAATGACAACCAACCTTAATCAACAGGATATGGTATCAAAAAATCGATACTTGTATGTTGGGACTTGGCTTCACAAGAAGCAAAGAGGATCATTGTGTGTATTTTAAATTAATTGGTGATCATTTGATTTATTTGGTCTTGTATGTGGATGACATGTTGTTGATAGGAAACAACAACGAGATTATTTAGGATGTGAAAACTCAGTTGTCCTCTAAATTTTACATGAAGGATCTTGGTGCTGCAAATTTCATTTTGGGCACAAAAATTAAAAGAGACCGAAAAAACAGGAAACTCTGGCTAAACCAAAGAAAATATGTCGAGACAATATTGCAGAGGTTTAATATGCAGGAAAGTAAACCGGTCAGGGTCCATATTCCTGTAGGTGTAAAGTTATCTACAGATAAGTGTCCCAAGACACATGAAGAGGAGGAGGACATGTCCAGTGTTCCATATGTGAGTGCGGTTGGTAGTTTGATGTATGCAATGGTATGTACTAGACCGAACATTGCACATGTAGTGAGAGTTTTGAGCAGGTATATGTGAAAACCATAGAAGGAGCATTGGACAACATTAAATAGAGTTTTCAGGTATTTGTGTGGCACTACTAGCTATGGATTGTGCTACCAAGGAAGACCAAGTTTGGATAGAGTGTTGGACATACATGTCTTTGTGGATGCAGACTGGGTTGGAGATATGGATCGTAGAAGATCTACAAGCGGGTATCTTTTTAACCTATTTGGAGGAGAAATCAGTTGGATGAGAAAAAAACATATTGTAGTTGTAAATGTGTTGAACCTGCACATAATAGATCTAGCTAAACAATAATACACACATTTGCAGAGAGAATTGGAGAAAGAAGAAGAAAGAGAGAAAGAATGGAAGAATTCTCATTAACCGTATTCCACACTCAAAGAGTGAATAATTTACAATAGATATAGGATACATGAGTGACTAATGAGCCATAGTCATGGTCTAGAGTGATCTGGACACACACCAACAATTGCCGGAGTAAACTGCCACCTAGTCTAGTCTCTCAGGCAGTTACGGGAGTGAGCTGCCACCTAGTTGAGTTAACTAGTCAACTAGTCTTCAGTTAACTGACTGAACAAAGAGTAGTGAGGAGTTAACTCATGAAATCAAGGGTAATGCGCAAGTTTGGTGATGATCCCAAGGCAAGTGCGCATTAGCATGGTGATGATCCCAATGTTGCATGGTGACAAAACCAATGCAACATCTAAACTCAACTCAACTAGTCAAACTGAAGTGTCAACTGAAAGAGAATATTCTCCAAGTGGAATATTCTCCCCTAAATTATAGGAGACTGGATAATGACTAATTATGACTAATAAACAAGGAAAAACCTTAGGAAAAATAAATCCTAGGTGTGTGTGAAGTAACTCCAACACCCACCCTGAACATCAATATGGTGAAAATAAAGAATGGGTCCTGACAACGAGGCCATGTTAGGTACCCAAATACAACAGACACACTGAAATAAATGAGGAAAGAGGGAAAACCTCATGGGAAACCCACCCCCTCAAATTACAATGCATGTAAAAAAAATGAGAAGGAATAAAAAACAGTTGCTAAGCAACTTTGTCCTTCACTCCAAGAAGACCTCGCAACTGTGCAAATTTGTGCTTGTTGAATATTTTAATGATGATGTAGATGTCTGCATGGATCTGATGAAGTATATGCCCCATTGATATGTCCACACATATCCACTTTATCTTCTTGTAATAAATAATATCCAAATAAAGTTTGGATGAAATTTTGAAAACCGTGCAACTGTTTCCAGAAAAAACGCTGAAATTTTGTTGATTTTAAAACGATCATAACTTCACTTCCCGGACTTCGTTTCGGATGATTTGTTTTTTGAAATTGGATATTTTCCCGAGAGGAATTCAAATATCTAATTTGTTTTGGAAAATTGTGATAATAAAATATCAGAATTGAGTCTGATGTGCGCGGCTCCCTTTTTGTCTCCTGAGATGCATGCATTGCACATGGAAAAGTGTTTGCATGTGACACCTGAGATGCATGCCATATATCTTCCACATGAATTTCAGAAAATAAATCTAAAATGGAGTAGACATCATCTTCAATTAATGGAGTACAAATTTGTGCAAATACTTTTGTAGAAGACTCTTCATAATAAGAGGCTTGATCTTCTGATGGCTTCTCTTCTGGCTCTATCCGTTCAACCTCTTGCATGAAATATTCACAATCTTATTTATTCCCAAATAGAACCTCCAATCTGGTCCATAATTCATTTGGATCTGATTCTTGTGAGTCATCATATACTTGATGGAGAATTTCAGAAGAAATAAAATAGAGGATACATCCTATGGCCATATCTTGTCTATTGAGAAAATCATTTTTCTCATTGGCAGAATCAGGCTCTACTTCCATTCTGATAGTTATTTGGTACAAGCCTCTGCATCTGAGCAGAAGCAGGATTTTTGGCTTCCATTCCAAATAGTTATGAGGCGTGAGAAGTATTTCTGACGAATAATCCATCTTTTTGTTGTCTTCAATCTTCAGTACCTGCAAAAAATAATTTGGTGTAGCTTTTGCTTAGCAGTCCGTCGGATCTGATGCCATGTAGATGTGTTGAATCTACACAGAATAGATCTATCTAAACAATAATACACACATTTGCAGAGAGAATTGGAGAAAGAAGAAGAAAGAGAGAAAGAATCAAAGAATTCTCATTAACCGTATTCCACACTCAAAGAGTGAATAATTTACAATAGATATAGGATACATGAGTAACTAATGAGCCATAGTGGTGGTCTAGAGTGATCTAGACACACACCAGCAGTTACAGGAGTAAACTGCCACCTAGTCTAGTCTCTCAGGTAGTTATGGGAGTGAGCTGCCACCTAGTTGAGTTAACTAGTCAACTAGTCTTCAGTTAACTGACTGAACATAGAGTAGTGAGGAGTTAACTTAAGAAATCAAGGGTAATGCACAAGTCTGGTGATGATCCCAAGGCAAGTGCTCATTAGCATGGTGATGATCCTAATGTTGCATGGTGACATAACCAATGCAACATCTAAACTCAACTCAACTAGTCAAACTAAAGTGTCAACTGAAAGAGAATATTCTCCAAGTGGAATATTCTCCCCTAAATTATAGGAGACTGGATAATGACTAATAAACAAGGAAAAACCTTAGGAAAAATAAACCCTAGGTTTGTGTGAAGTAACTCCAACAGTAGTGGCACTTTCAACTATAGAAGTTGAGTACATGGCAACCACTCATGCATGAAATGAAACACTATGGTTACAAAGATTGTGTTTAGGTATTGGGTTGGTACAACAAGCTGTAAGGATAGATTGTGATAGTCAGAGTGCAATTTTTCTGGCTAAGAACTCAAATTATCATTCAAAGACAAAGCATATTGATGTTCAATATCATTTTGTTAGAGATATGGTTGAAGAAAAGGTGTTGCTGATGAAGGTGGACACTTTGAAGAATGTTGCAGATTCATTAAAAAAATCTATGAGCATTGAGAAGTTCTCTTGGTGTAGAGGATCTATGGGCATTGCTGCCCTGGATTGTTGACTATGTAAACTTGTAACCCCCTGTATGCAAAAAAGACAACAAGTGGGATAATGTTGGGTATGTGTTATATTCTTTGCACGACTAGAACTAGTGTCTGTTTTTTGGCGGTTTTCGTGTCCGTTTTTGGGCAGTTTTTCGGCACATGGTTTTTTGCCGATGGTTTTCTATTTTCAGTTAAGGAATTAGGGTTGTTGACTAATCCAGGTTATTGGATTAGGGTTTTGGATGCTACGGGATCCTATATGTATATTGTATTGTAAACAATGTATGAGGTGAATGAATATAAAATATGTTGGTTTTCTCGGTTTGGGTTTCCAAGGGAAAAATCTTTGTGTAATGTGTGTATTTTCCATTGTATATTTTCTATTCTTTTATTGAAAATGTATTTGCAGTAAAATATTGTACAATATGAAAATCTACAGTTGGGTTTCCCAGGATAAAATCTTATGTCTACTGTGCATGACTATCTTCTATGATTCTATTGTTTCCACTGCAATTTATTTTGGTTGATATTTCCAGTGTGTAATTATTCTATGATAACAATGGCATAAAATTGTGTTTGAAATCATAAGGAAATAATTATCAGATCTGGAATTTGAAAATTCAACAATATCTCATATAAGGTCTCTTTCAATCTCCTTAGCTCCAATTCTCTTAAGGTTTTAAAATCCTCATACGGAATTCCCACAATGAACTTTGATGATTATTTGAATGATTCACAATCAATGATGCCTTCTTCACTACTTTGCGAGTATTTTTCTAACACACTATACCTCTGTATGTCATGATTTTATCTATTAGCTTTCTCACAAATTTTCCTCTTCATTGTGATTTTTTCTCGCAATCACAAACACAGATTATTTACTATAATTCTATGTGTTTTTGATTGGAATTTTTTTGCCACCTTTTTGGTAAATTTTTAGTCAATGCCAAATTTATAGAATATCTATAAACTTATATAATGCTCATTATTGTTTGTGCATATTAGGTTGATAAGGTACCAACACTCATTTAATCTTAATAGATTGTGAAATAACTTTTAGAAAATGTGTAAAAATTAACAATTTCTCTCATTGGACGTTTCAAAATTTTATGCTCAGTTTATCTCTAGAAAGCTCAAGCAAACTTTCTCACATGTTTTTCATTTTCCTATGGATATTTTCACCAGAGTAGTAGATTCATTTCCATGGATGTCCAATGTGCTCCAAAAAACATTGAATTATTTCAAGGGTATAACTTTATTGAACTCCTAATTGATTAGTTACAAGAGTGAAAACAATGACATAATGCATTCTTTTTCTAACAACTCATTAGGAAAAGATTTCCAATTTATTGAGAAAAGGTTGATTTAAAATGAATTTCAGGGAAAAAATGATGCACATCATAAAGGCCATGTTCTTACAATTTCTAGGACAATGACAATGGATTTATAATTGAAAGGTTTGAACTCTTTTAACAATTTTTTTGCCTCCTCTTTTTTTTTTCATGAAAAAAATCTTTATATTTGATATTTCATAGATATACATAGTGTTAGAATAATGTAGATGTTCTCATTTCACCATAGAAAATGATACACCATTGTCACCCAACCATAGGCACAAATCCACTCCCAAGCACCTTAACCTTTGCCAGAAAGAATGATTCCAACAAGCCACACCATAACCAATAGATAACCAAGAGAGCACACCTTCTCCAAGGGCAACGTACAAGAGAAAGTACCAGAAAGACTGAAAAAAGAGAAAAACCATACAATTGCAGCTCCTCCTCCTCGTCCTCCAAACTTGTGCATTGTTTCTGGTTTCCTGAGTAAGAGTGAGTGAAAAAATGAGCCAAGATGTCCTCTATTTATATTAATCTGTCCGGTGATGTTTCTGGCTGGGGCGACCTGATTTTCTGGTAATTATATTTTATGTTTAACTTTTTCTTATGAAGCCGACTTGTCTTCTTGGAGGATAATACCTTAATATTATATATTTTGTTGAGCTGACATGTCTTCTAGGGTTCACACATCTGGTTTGGGTTTCTCTTGCTTCCAAAACATTCTATTCTAGTCAAAGGTTACACATGGAGGTTAATACCTCCCACAACTACCATAATATCAACACTCCCTCTTAGCTAGGGAGGTATTAATGGTATCAGACACATCCATCCACATTCACATGGCATGGGAAAGACTCACATAGTCTTGTAGACCATTCTACAAGTAGCATCATCATAGATCAAGTCACGAGTATCATCATCGCTATCAACATCATCTGGTAGCAATCATCAAAACATATCGTCGTACTTGTTCTTGGTATTCTTCTATCATAGACAATATCACAATATCCATGGGCCTCATTTAGCTATATTGATGATCCATCTCTACCACCATGTGTCTATCACCTCGAGTCATTCTTTTCCCATGACAAGAATCATGACCTCATCAGAGGCACATTCACCTCATATTTGATCCTCTCATAGGATCACTCCGTGAATGCATTTAGCTCGATGCTATCACACACATGTGTCTAGCACCTCGGGTCATTATTGTCCCATGATAAGAATTATGACCACATCAGAGCCACAAACACCTCATGGTGATCCTCTCATAGGATCACTCCATGAATGCATTCAACTCAATGATATCAGACATGTGGAATTGCACCTCAAGCACCTCGAGTCTTCAGCCCATCGAAGACTATGTTGAGGCACATCTAATCCAGATGTAGATGTTCCCTATCTCCCCTGGTTTGCAGCCTAGTTCCTGTGGAGATAGAGTCGGCCCAATGCTTATCAGGGCTACTCACCTACTCGTGAGTTAACTACTCACCTACTCGTGAGAGTTTCAAGTCCCGATGCAATTCACACATAGGATATCTAGCAACAACTCAAAAATTTAGTCGTCAAATATTACATATGGGCCTATTCCCACATGATCAAGTACGTCTGATCAATCTTGGAATATCGACACAATGCTGCAATCATCAACATCCCCCCAGGGAAACATTTTCATTCCTGCCAAGCTTGTTCTAGACAGAGGCTTAATGCAAATGTCAACTATCTTCCCATCTATGGATATGTGATGGAGCCTCACTGCTCCTTCCTGCACCATGTCTTTGATGAAGTCTTGCAATATCCTTTGAAAATCCACCCTGTTTCATATCTTGCATCATTGGCTATGATATATGAGTGCTGATAGATATCTTCCTCCCTGCTTATCTGGAAATCCTGCTTGATCCCAAGCTAAAGTATCGCCCCAGGTGCTACATCTGTCTTCTGCACTTCCAATCCAAAAATTGTATATACCGTAATCCATACTTCATCATTAGATATCAATCATATCTATATGTACAACATAGATACCTACATGCTGTGTTGTAACCCAATAATACGGTCATGGCTCAAACATATATTGGCACAAGGTGCTCTTTGCAAAGAAAATGTCTATCCCATCACACAACTTCCTCAAATGTGTCTTCATAGGTGTGGCCATGGACTTCCTGTCCATTGTGCTAAACCTGTTCAGTATTCTCACTGAATATCTCATCTGGTGCTATCCACACTTCCAATCCCAATATATCTGGTCAAGATCCTCAATCTCAAACTCTGAAGTCAACTCCCTCTATCTGAGAGAATCCTCGAACCACGCTTCCATCTGCTGCATGCCTCTTTGCATTCTGCAAAGTGTCATGAAACTATGCTAGCTTCTTCTTCATCACTGACTCCCTCTGAGTCTGACTCCCTCTTATATTTATCTCTTATGACTTGCCTGGAACAAGAAACAAGGAAAACAAAATCTCCATGGTATCCTCCATGGAAGATATCTTGCCTGGAGTCTAGGTCAGTAACCAAGAACATCTCCTAAAGGAGACCAAATTCATCTCATAAACAATAAACATTTACATATGAACAATAATATATCCTAGAGAGGAGATCAACAAGTGTATCTCTAGTATTAAGGGGTTAGTATAATGATCACAACTTCAATAGATCAAGATGCAACATAAGATCATAATAATGCCATAATAGCTAGAGACATATCGATTTTTAAATAATCAAACCTATAGTCTTCACTGCTAGGGAGGGTGCGCTTGTTCCTTTGAATGTACTGAATTCAAAATCACTGCTTGGACAAGGTCTCTTGTACATCCCCTGCAAACACACTCATTCTTTTCTAGATGATATAACTTGAAAAGAATATACACGTGCATACCTTTGAAATTTGTAGTATCATTTAACTTGTCTTCTAATATGAAACTAGACACCATCTTGACAAGAAGAGATAAGAAGCTGGATAAAAAAGTTTCAATGATTAGAACAAGCTTGAAACCCTGAAATTTCAACTTTGACCACAAAATTCAATTTTGACCAAAATCAACCTTTGACTTTAACTTTGACTTTGACCCAAAAAACTCAAACTTGACATTTTTGTTGGCTGAGGGAAATAGAGGGTGTGCTAGGTAAGGGCACACTAGAATAACCAAAAATTAGGTCCAATGCTTCACTGAAAGTGTCCAAGAATTTAGGTTTAGGGTTTGTTGTAGCTGCAAAATCAGAAACCCTAGTTGCAACTGCAACTGGTGCTACAACGAGCTTGACAAGGAACTCCCAATCTACCTTCTATTGGTTAGACTGTTCTGAAGGTAGTGTGGGCCCATAACTTGTTAGAATAATGTAGATTTGCTCGTTTCACCATAGAAAATGCTACACCATTGTCACCCAACCATAGGCACAAAGCCACCCTAGAGCACCTTAACCTTTGATAGAAAGAATGATTCTAGGAATGCACACCATAACCAAGAGATAACCAAGAGAGCACACCTTCTCCAAGGGTAGCGCACAAGAGAAATTACTAGAAAGACTGAAAAGGAGAAAAAACGTACAACTGCAGCTGCTGCTGCTCCTCCTCCAAACTTGCACACTGTTTTTGGTTTACTGAGTGAGAGTGAGTGAACAAATGAGCCAAGACATTCTCTATTTATATTAATCTATCCAGTGACTTTTCTGGTAGGGTCGACTTGACTTTCTGGTAATTATATTTTCTGTTTATCTTTTTCCTGTGAAGTCAAATTGTCTTCCTGGAGGATAATACCTTAATATTATATATTTTGTTGAGCCGACATGTCTTCTAGGGTTCACACATCTGTTGAAGGTTTCTCTTGCTTATGGAACATTCTATTCTAGTCAATGGTTCCATATGGAGGTTAATACGTCCCAAAGATACCATAATATGAACACATAGTACTATATTTTTTACTCTTATTGAGCCTTAAGGACTCTACATAATGTCACAAACACCCATTTTTAAATATATTCCTATTAATTATAGATTTTTTTGGTCAATTAGGATCCTTGAATGTGCCTTAAAGCACCAAAAAAGATACACACATAAGACTTTTATGTCTTTCCATCACCAACAATTTTCCATTTCAGTATCACAAAACAAAACAAAACTCCTCAGAAGAAGTTATTATAGAGAAAGAACGATTTTGTGTTGGAGTTCTCCATTCTTGAACTCTTTCTCAGAAATGGTTCCTTCTTACAATGAAAGAGATTCTTTAGATAACCTACTTGCTTCATAATTGAATTCAGTATGAATATGGGAGGAAGATATATCTATAAATTTGTTCTTTACCTCAAGATCCCTATTTAAAAAGGGAGCAAGAACCAATTTCTCAATTATACAATTACCATTTTCCCAATCTATTAGCATCTTTGAGTCTCCAAAAAATTGAAGGGAATCCATACCTTTTTCCATTACACATTTCATAACTAGCCATAGAGCCAAACACTTATCTCTATTGTTTGTACCGTGTCCACTAGCATACCCGAGGATGATTTTTTTTATTTTTTATGATAAATACAAATGCCCCTAGTGCCACACATACCTAAATTATTTTCCTCTCCTCTTACTATTATTTCCAAATCTCTTGCACTTGTCCATGCTAAACATTATGCCAAAGCTTATTCTGTGCCATTTGTACTCCTTTAGAATAGAGAAAATGTGCATAGTCTTAGGAGTAAAGGAAACCTCAACTGGAGCCGATCCACATGCCTATAATATTACAAGAAGGTGCTTCATTGTTAGTTTCTCAAAATTCTCAAATAGTTGAGACACATTAGACTATTACAACTTCACTACACTACAATCCTCTAATGTTGCACTACACTACAAGCCTATAATGTTGGAGACTTTTCAAATAGTCATTGCCATGCCATCCTCTCAGGTCCTCCTACATTCAATGGACATTTCTCTTTTCATCCATCCCAAAGTGATCTTGTGACCATCTACTTCCTCATCAATTTTCCAAAAGTTTCATGAAAATTTTACACTTAAGAATGGACCAAATAATCCTCCAAAACACCATCTACTTTTAAAATGGATCCACTCAACACCTTACCCTCATAATCCATAATTATGAACCAATATAAGACTAATAATCTTGTATTCATATTTATTATGTATTGGAAGTGATATATTTTGCTTTGGTGCTTTCTTATCCTAACTTTCCATGAGCTTCTATTAATTGCGCTCTTAAGTAAGGAGTACATCTAATATTTTATTCCTTAAACCTCTTTGATTTGATAGATTATCCTGTCGCTAGATACACACTCTAATTTCAATAGACACCTAAATTCACACCAAAACGTAAACTATAAAAATGTCAAGGAAAATTTCATCCTTTGATAGAAAAGATGCATCAATAATATAATTTAATTTCTTAATCAATAATATAATTATAATTTAATTTCATCTAAGAAACAAGTGTTATGAGAATTGATAAAGAAAAAAATACAAGTTTTTTATAATTAGGTAAAAAATTCATATTTTGTATTTTTTACTATAAATCTCATTGCACTCCACTTAGCCCCTCATCTACCTCTACCTAACTCTTCATTGCACCCCTGCCTAACCCTTCACGTATCTCCACTTACCAATTTTTGTACTCATATATAACTAGCACAGTCATATATACTTTATGACTGATAAACGCTGAAAGACTATATAATTTCTCTCCTGTGTCTGCCAAGGTTTCAGGATAATTGAATTGAGTACGCGGCATCCAACCCTCTCTGTAAGTTATAGAAATGGCAGCAAAATGATTAGAATCTGTTTGGAAAGTTACAAGAAGTATTGCACTACAGATGTGGCAGCCGGATGGTTATGTGGGCCTTTATTTAGATGCTATGGTTTAATTTTACTTAATCATTTAAACGTGCCAATTACATATGCTTATAGTAATTTTTTAATGTGGTTAGGTAAATGTTAAAAAGTAAACATGTTAACGGATGCCTTGATAAATGCAAGAAAGTTATGAACAATAAATCTGACCCATTGATTTTGGAGGACGACTAAGAATATGCCAACATCTTCAATGCATAGCCATCAGATTAGGGTTTAAGGTTAAATAAGATTAAAAAATCATTAATTGTGCCCATTGTCAATAGGTGTATGCCTTTCGGCGTAAAAATATAATAGGATATAGAGTGCACAATGTAGGTATAAAGTTGACTATTATCACTTGTGTTGGTAGATCATTCCAACCATATTGTATATAATTACATGTAATGTATCTATATCATATGATGATGGAATGCCTTATATTCTTCTTCGAGTGCATTTCCTCCAAATAGAACACGTTCCATTGTAGTGGCGATGAACCTACCCAAAAGCTTTGAGAACATTGATTTGAATCTTAATGCCAGAACCATAACCATTGCTGTAAATCTCAATGCCATAAATGTTGTTGTAGGTGAAGTAAAGTGAGTGCCTAAATGTTGTTGTAGGTGAAGTAAAGTGAGTGCCAATATATTGTAGATAAGTAAGCACTAACCTAAGGAAATCCATAAAAAAACTATTTATAGAATGGGATGGACCAACTACAGGCTGGGAAAAAAGGGATGGGCATGGATGCATCAAAGAACACAGATAGATAATGACAAATAAGTCTAATCCAAACACAATAAAGTTGGTAGTCCATATGTATTCATTGCTTTATATTTTACTTGGACAAATATTCAATGATGAACATGTTCATCATTAATTGTCGATGAGTATATTTTCACACTGCCTTCTACTTCAACAATGTCGAAAGTGAAGTGGATGACGCAAAAAAATAATTCAGCTGCTTCTGCAAATTCAAAACAGCTTGGTCGCTACTGAGGCCTCACATATAGACGTGTCATAATTTATAAAATGACAATCTAAAATTCCTCCACCCGTATAAAATCTCTCAAAACATATTTACATGTGAAGAAAAGATATTCAGATATTGAAAAATTTTCTGGCATGGATTCTTTCAGGAAGGAGATAAGGAAAGATAGAGGGATAGTTGGACACATGAGAATCCTTATAAATGATGCTCTTTTTCACTCCGTAAAGGGTGTTCCAACCAGTAAGAAAGGAAATGAAAGGTCGTGGTCAGGTGTTCCTGTCTTCAAATATGTTACACCTATACTTTACGTTCTTCAATTTTTGAGGGGAAGAAATATGAGACAACAAAATGCCATATTTTATCCCCTCAATGCTATGCCTATTACTTTTCACCCATGTACACCAGGGATATAACCGATCTATTTTTTCTACACAACAAAATCATTTATTATTTCATTGTCCCCGATTTCCATAAACTGGCTTAAGTTCATCAAATAACGGAAAAGGAAATCTTGAATAGAGAAAGTACCCAACCACTACACTTTTAGCAATTCTATGTCATAGTAAAATTCATAGATCTGATGTGTTGTGGTGTTAAAGTTAAGGTTCAAAACTACAATTGCAAATGTGTTGAGCATGCATAAAATAGATCTAGCTAAACAATAATACACACATTTGCAGAGAGAATTTGATAAAGAAGAAGAAGGAGAGAAAGAATAGAATAATTTTCATTAACTGTTATGAATAATGAATAATTTACACATGATATACTCTGTATAACTCAATGAGTGCACATTGGAAGAGAACCAATGCGCCATAGTGGTGGTCTAGAGTGATCTGGACACACACCAACAATTACGGGAGTGAACTGCCACCTAGTCTAGTCTCTCAGGCAATTACGGGAGTGAACTGCCACCTAGTTGCGTTAACTAGTCAACTAGTCTTCAGTTAATTGACTGAACATAGAGTAGTGAGGAGTAGATTATGGAATCAAGGGTAATGCACCAGTCTGGTGATGATCCCAAGGCAAGTGCACATTAGCTGGTGATGATCCCAATTTTGCATGGTGACAAAACCAATGCAACATCTAAACTCAACTCAACTAGTCAAACTGAAGTGTCAATTGAAAGAGAATATTCTCCAGGTGGAATGTTCTCCCCTAAAATATAGGAGACTGGATAATGACTAATTATGACTAATAAACAAGGAAAAACCTTAGGAAAAAGAAATCCTAGGTGTGTGTGAAGTAACTCCAACACCCCCTAAAAATCACTATGGTGAAAATAAGGAATGGGTCCCGACAACGAGGCCATGTTAGGTACCTAAATA